>JAJKFI010000052.1:1496436-1522234 GCA_029204185.1 Lerista edwardsae | reverse complement strand
GAGAGAGAGAGAGAGAGAGAGAGAGAGAGAGAGAGAGAGAGAGAGAGAATTAGGTATCAACTATTGTTCATCTACAATAGGAATACATTTCCTTTTCCCCTCAATAACTGTTCTTCTTGCAAAATTCTCCATTCTTTCACAACGGAGTGTGAAAAAAATGGAGGTGGCCTGCTGACTTTCCCATTACCGACTCCCTCTGCACTACTGAGTAAGTACACAACCATGTGGAGAAACCCGCACATGAATAAGGTGATATGAACAAGACGAGATAAAAGTAAGCTCCATGAAGGCCAATGCTACCTTGCATATTTGTGTGTTGCAAAAACAATCTCGCAGAATGTGATTCACAGAAGGCGAAAACAATCCCGCAGAACTGGAGCAGAAACTGCTCCCGTTGTAGATTTTGTCCCTGGGTCTTTCTGAGCCTGAGCATGGGGCAGACCATCTGGCTTAATCTGTGAGAACTGTTGGAGCTGTCAGAATTTAGAAGCGAGACGATGGAGAAGGAAGATGGGTTTTTTGGTAGAACAATAAGATAGGAATACGGGAGACTTAAAGCCAATATAAAAAGCTCATGCATTTTCAGGAAAAAGGTAGTGGGAAAACCAGATTAAATTCACTAGATACAAAAAATGATCCGCTGCTACCCCAAGTTATAGGTATTTGATTCTTTGCTGGAACTCTAATTTTTGTTGGGTTTGACTTGTGTATGGGGATGAGTCCCAGAACCTGTGTGCAAATATAAGTAAATAAAACTGTTTCCAAATTACTGCGCATTTATATTTTATTCCCACATTCAGTATATTGAATATATGAGCATAAAAAGGTCAACTCTCCCCTGCTAGGTAGCTTCGGTGTTTGCCTCCTCAATATGCTATAATCAAAACCTATTTGGTTTAACACAAAGGCCTTAAGTGGTTTGTAGATGTTCTCTTTTAAGAAAATCTCTGTCTTCTCACTCCCTTTTTGTTCTGCTAATCATTTATCAGGCCAGCTAAGTTACAAAAAATAAATTGCAAGGCTGTAATTTACTAAAAGACTAATGTCGATCAGCACTGCAGGGAGCGATCAATTCAGGCTGATTTTTGTGCAGATAGATATCTGTGTGACCTTTCCTGCTCCCTTCTACCATTCATTTGTTTATACAATGGACAAATGCATCTAGTCACCAAGGAAACAACACAGTGGGACTGCATCATAAGTGATATGAGCATCACATCAGGATACAATCCTAACCTGGAGTTAGGACAGCAAAGTTTGATTGGAACAAGGGACACCATAAAGTATGTTTGGATGACCATTGGCGTCGAAGAGGCCAGCACACATATGTGCGCCATCCTCCCTGACTCTGAGTGGTCCAAACGGGATTTACGGTGGCCCTGGTGCCAGCCAAACTTGGCTGGCCTAATTGTGCCGGCCTAACTGCAGGTTAGGCTTGTGCCCATGGTTGAGAAGAAAAAGCAGTTGTAGGGTTAGCCCAGGAAGAGTCTCCACTCACAAAATGTGCAGAACTGGTTCTAACTCCCCCTCATGCAGCCCTGCAGTAGGATCTTCTGTGTGATGTTGTGAATCCTTATTACTCATTCAGGCTCCACACAGGTGTTGGTTACGGAACAGACTTATTAAGCAGGGTTATATACCGTTCCCTGACAGGGCTCTTAATGCACACCTGCAAAGGGGATAGATAGTGCACAGTTGATTCTTCTTTTTTCCTCCTCCTTTTTATTATAAACGTAATTCACTGTAAAGGCCAGAAGTCAGACAAACCACTGTTCACTGAGAAAAAATTCATTTCTATAATAAGTTGGTATTTATCATGTGCATCCCTGCAGCAAACAAAAGATTTCCATTTTTCCTATTTATTTCCTGTTTATTAATATATTACTTCGCTGTGCCTGAATACAACACACACTCTCACATCTGCCTCCTCACCAACAGATGAATTATCCATCCCACAAGCAGAGAGCAGAGCAGGAGAAAACATGCATTACTTTTTATGCAGGACCCCTGTAGTGAAATATAGTATTATTGTGGCTGATCCAAATTATTCTAGGCCAGGTAGAGGACACCAGGGGTCATTTTTAGGCAATCCAGGTCAGACATAGGTGAGCCATGGCCATAATGATGTACCTGGAAACCACCATAAAGAGTTTCCTAGCTCATTATCCTGGATTGACTAGATCAGGGCTGCAGCAAATCCAAGTGGGTATAGACCCCATCAGTGTCTTAGGACCAAGGATATCTTTTGGGCATTCTCACGAAAATGAGATTATATTATTTGGATAGACAGAGTAATGTTGCTTTATGATGCATGAGATGTAACAGAGTTCAGTATGGTGGGGCACCCACCAGCTTTGGAACCCACCATAGAGTCACCCATTTTAGAGAATGGGGTATCAATAAGCCAAATAAATAAAACATTGGCATCGTGTAGCAAAATTTGAACGATCTTGTGTTCATTGGAATATTTTGATGCTTAATAATTTTGGCATGAGGATTTCAAATATGTCACTACGTTTGACAGCTCAGCTACACTATGAGCTATGTAGTTGTTTGATATGATGTGGATTTCAGTGCATTTGTTCAGCAATAGGATAAACAGCACAGAATTTAAGATACCTAAAATGTTTTGAAGATACAAAAACAACAACTAAGATTACCATTTGAATCGGCACCTACAGGTTGGGTAAGAAACCTTTAAACATAAACTATTTTTGTGTTACACAGTAATAAACATTTAATTTAGCTTACTGTGTGTGTTGGCATAATTGCATAGAATAACTCTGTGCTAGTGCTGGATGTCCCTAGTGACTCAAGCAGGAAGCCCAGCCTAGACATGGCACCTGTGGTGTGGCTCAAGTCACATGATTGGGAATTGGGAGGAAATTCAATGCAACCAGAGCTTCGCTGAAGTCTTCTGTTTGTGAGGTCAATCTTGTGAGCAACTTTACAGAGTTGCTTTGCAATTGCCTCCTCATCTTCACAACTCCACTCTGCAATGTGCATGCAGACTAGCCCCAGGGGCATCCTCCTCGCAGAAGGAGAACCCAGCCCAAGCATGCCACCCACTCCAGGGATCCTATTCTGCTTTATTCCATGGGCAGTGCCATCCTATTTGGCGCTTAGTGCTGACACAACATCGTTGCATCAGCGCTAAGGCATTAGCGCTGACATGGGGGCGCCTAACAGCACCCCTGCGTTGGTGCTAAGGCAACAGGACCGGCGCTGCTAGCAGCACAAAGCCTGCCGGCGTGGCCAAAGCCGGCCGGAGCGAGGGAGGCTCTATCCCATATTGGGACGGGGATTGGTGGGAGGAAGGCGGGGGGCGGGACATGGCCGGGACATGGCTGGGCTTGGGAGGTGGCCATACGGCCACATCCTAAGCCTGGCTGCAAGTCCGTTAACGCATTTCCCACATTTTTATGTCACTCTTCTTCCTAGGAGTTCAAGCGAGCATACGCAGCTCCCTCCCTCCCTCTTACAACAGCCCTGTGAGAGAGAATGACATGGTCCCACTGCATGACTGAGGGGGAAATGACAAAGAGGGGATTGAAAGCTCCTTTTCTGGACACCTAGTCAGATACTTGAGCCATCGTAACACACTCTGTTCAGGACCGGCGCCTTTCCTCATGTTCTTCATGTGGCTGTGTTCCATCCAGAAAGAGCAAGCAATTGAGGTCTGAGCCTTGTGCTAATTGTTTTGACCGCCTCATTTTTTTACCCCTTCCGTTAAATAGAGCAGCTTGAGTGATGTAGGCCGGAAGCTCAGCACAAAACATTGCTTAGTTTCCTACAGTTTGTCAGTGTCACAGTGCTGGTTTCAAGCCATTCATTTCTCCCATTGCCCATATTCTTCTCAGTGTGTCCTTGGTGGGTCATCATGTATTTTGCTGATTGCTCGGTAAAAGCTGTGCTTCCCTCTTGTTCTGTGCAGCACGTATTTAGTTTTTGGTGCCAGGCATAGAGCACTTTTCCCAACAGGCCTCCAGACAACATCATCATTATGCTCGCCACCCTACTCCCCATGCCTAAACCCAAGGCACCAGTCTTGGGGAACTGACACAGATAAAACGGTACAGTGGGCCTCGATGTTTCATTCGCCCCAAAGTCTGATGGGAATCGTGGAGACGAATAGCATGACTACAACACGCTCAAGCAACAGAAATAGGTGACAGAGTGTTTTTCAGACTCCCCGGGGAACGAGGTACTGAAGCAAGCAATCCTTTGTGCAAGCAAACAGCAATCCAGGCTTCCTGGAAATAAATTCTCTTTCATAATGAAAAGAGGAGTACCAAGAGATTTGGGGGAAGGCCAAAGACTGCTGTTGCTGCTCTTTACTGCACCATCTTTGCTGATCAGCTACAGCAGAGCTCCAACACTGGGTTAGTTATACCTTGAAAACATCTGAGCATGGGGAGTGTGGCTGGGGGGCGGGGGAAACCTGTAACAGCAAATTGCCTTAGGCCCCTAAATACTTTATTTCTATTACGTTTCAGTAATTGAAAATCCATTTGCGCCAACTCCTGATGTTTGTCCATAGCATCTGGTAGTGGTGATGGAGGAGGTAGTCATAGCAGCAGCAGCAGCAGCACAAGAAGAAGGCAATGTGGTGGTGGTGGTGGTGGTGGTGGTGGTATCTTTTTGTAGATTGTGGGCTCCCTGGGATTGAGAACCATATCTTAATTTATTTTTGGTATGTAGACCACTTAGTAGATGCTTCAAATTAATTCTTCTTCTTCTTCTTCTTCTTCTTCTTCTTCTTCTTCTTCTTCTTTTATTATTATTATTATTATTATTATTATTCACATTTACACAGTCAAAATGATAAAAAGATCACAAATATCATAGACAGGTCTTTTATTGGCAATTCAAGCTCTAACCAAGAGCCTAAGAATTGTCCAAATATGTGCGTAAGATGTATGATGTTCCCAACAGCGTAGTTTTTTTTGTAGGTCAGACATTCTTATGTTGTTGTTGTTGTTGTTGTTGAGCTGGGAGCTCTAGCGCTGATGTGGGAGTGCCGGTCAGCACCCATGCATCAGCGCTAGTGACATAGCGCCGATGCAACCACATTGTGTCAGCGCTACGTTAATCCCAGGATTGCGCCCTGAGGGATGCCCATAATGCTCCTGCATTGAAGGAAAAGTGTGTTCTATCTGATAAGAGTTGTGAAAATAAGCAGAAATGGTTTTTGTTTTTAAAAAGATTCTCATATGTTGTTCTTGCTGCTGCTGTTGTGGCTTTTGGGAGGGAAAAAGCTAAAAATCCACTCTTCATTCAGTCATGTGTTTTCAGTGTTTGATTCACTGTGTGGTTTCGCTTCTTTCTCTTCTTTGGACTGAAAACTTAAAGTTTCTATCACACATTTCTAATATTCCCAGAGAAAATGAACACTCTGTTCCCTTCAAAAGTGTTCTTGGGGGGGGGGGAGGAAAGAAAAGAAACCATGTTCTCCTCTTGACAAAAGCATTTCAACGAGTGTCTTTGTCAAGTCTCTGCACAAAAGCAGCATGAGAAATTCCATCTCCACTTAATTTTGTAGTCATTGTAACTGCACTCCAGCACATTTATTTTCTAAATAATGCTTGAGGAACCAGGATTTTTGAAAGCGAAGGCAGCCTGCCCTATATTTTTCCTCTACCTGGTTCACTGAGTAACTGAGCAGCTTAGTTAATTAATGCCTGCAAGACACTTGAGATTCCCTGATGAAAGGTGCTAATGAAGTGCAAAATATTAATTACTGTTGTTAATAGTGGGCCAAAGACTAAAGCTATTAATTAGTTCATCTGTAGGCAAAAACCACACTGACTTGAATGAGTCAAAAACTACTGACATTTCCATGCCCAGAAACTACTCTTCCACAAGTATGTCTAGGCTGGGAATCGGAAAGAAACTACTTTCGAATATCCACTGCATTAATATGGTTTCACTTGACCTTTGCTGAGAGCCCTCTTCTCTTAAGCAATCTGATCTGGCTGGTTTCTCATGCAGGCAAATGAGGACGGCTATCAATGCAAATGTGTACGTATGGATACCTTTCTTTTTTGCGTCTCAGTGGGCATAGTATTCAGGGGTGAAAAGAACAGTTTTGTCTTCCTGGCAGGTGAGACAGAGAAAAGCCCTTTTTCAGTCTGATACATTTTGATGCCTCAGAGGATCTATAAATTTTTTAACTGGCCCCAGGATTTTTCATTTGAGCCTGTTGGAGCAGCCACATTCTGGGGACACAACCAATGTGCCCACAAGGATAGAAGCCATCTCAGGCACGTTACTCCTGCAGTCACAGGACCCTTCCTTCCAGGTGGCTAAATGCCTAGTTAAGAGTCAATAATTAATTAAGAAAACTATCCATTCTAATAGATATTAATTTCCTTTCCTGGGCAAGTGCCTTTAGTAATTAATTTCGCCATTAGATGATCCGAAAACTGTGACACTAAGCCTGATCCCTGGATCCTGATTGGTCAAGAAGGCCAGGAGGTCTTTTGTTTTTCACTGGGCCATGTCAGAAATCTCCCATCTGGGTAAATGGTGTCCATCGTGAATCCGGTCTGATTCAGAGCGTCCTCATGTTTTATGGCCAGCTCAACCAACCACCACTGATGCACAGCCAAAGTAGAGAAGTTTCAACTGCAGTTCTCTTGGGTTCCTTTTCTAAAATGGCTGCATCATGTCAGTGCATTTTTCTCCTTGTATTTTACAAAAAATAAACAATAATTTGGCTTGGTTAAGGACAATGTAAAGGCACCTCGTAGGTCCTCCCAAAACTTTGCTTACCATAAGCTTGATGTCCTGTTTCTCACAGTATGCCTCAGGCTCTGCGAAGCCCATGAACAGGGCATAGGGGCAATTGCTTGCAACCATTGTTGCACCCTCAGCCAATGGATGCAGAGGTAAGCTGCCTCTTGAGTAGAGATTCAGGGGGCCCCGCATCAGCACAGTGAGCATATTGGCTGCTGCTACAGCTGAAATATCTATGGGCTGTAAGTCAGTGGGGCGAGAAGAGCAATTTTACCCTGGGCCTCCCACCTGCCCCTGTGTCTGAATAGCCCAAAATGGACCTCCTGGAAGCAGTTGGTGGTGATGTTATCATATCACCACCAACTATTTCCAGGTGCCATGCTCTGTGCACGGCATCACAAGCACTATTCTTGGTCAGTGGAGGGCCCCATAGGGAGGGTAGGGAACCCTGCGGAATGCCTCGCATTGGGCCCCACCTCTCCTGGAGCCAGCCCTGAGAAAGAGTATCTGTGAGCATGTGCAGAGTACATTTCACTCCCCACAAGACAAAAGCACCTTTCCGCACTTAGTATGTGGCAAGTGGTTCCACCCCAGGCCATGGGGGTCTCTGCTTTGTAGAAATCAGATGTTACATACATAGACTATCACAGGGTTGTGCAGAGCCTATGTATTAAGGCAGGATAAAATTTAAAGAAATACTGTTTAACAAAAGTTGTGACAGTTACAGCTGTTTGGGGTCTCTAAATTATCATGACTCTCTGGTCCTGAGACATCATGGTTAAGTCAGGGCACTGACTTCAAGGCCTCTAGAGAAAGATCTCATGTAGAATGCATAGCTGTGAAAAGTGTATAATGAGAGAGGTCAGAGAAGACAACTATCTTTATCGCTTTCCGTCGATTAAGACATTGTTCCTAAAACACTAGGGGAGACTGAAAACATACATCACCTGAATCGGCCAGGGACAGGCAATAAAACAAAAATAAAAAGGGGAATATAATTTATGAGGCACAGTGAAAAATATCCTGGGAACTAGGTTATGGAGAATTCATTCGATCTCTGATTCAGTGCATCTTTTAAAAATGATGAAGTATATTACAGACCTTCTTTATTGCCACAAAACCAACTGAGAGAATCCATTTCCCCCGCTCCCCGAGGGCTCTCTCTGGCCTGTGCCATTTTGTCCGTTTCCCAACTCTGAGTCCAAAGCCGAAGAGTTCAAAGAGGCAACATTCATTGCATCCTTTCCAAATAATGCTGTTTTTGAATGCAAAGTACTCAATTGTGACCTATTTCTTAAGAACATAAGAAGAATCCTTCTTAGAGGGGTTCCAAGCAATACTCCTCCCGCTCCGCCGGCCGCCCATGTATTTTGTTAGCATATTTAAACTGCAGTATTGCTAGAATAATGCAGATTAATGTCTGCTCCTACAGTGTTTGTGGTAAGGACAGCTATAAGGATCTTTTTTTGTGCTAGCCTCATGCCTGTGCCGTAGCATAGCAAGGAGGGGACAATCTGGCCCACATTCCAGGTGGGAAAGTCCATCACCAACCATCTAACCAGCATGAAGCAGCAGCACTCCAATGTCCTTTCAAGGCAAGCAGCATGTGCTACTTCCACAAATCCCTCTCTGAGCTTGGAGGCTCTGAGGAAGGGAGGGAAACCCCCCACACCCCAAGCCTCCGCATCAAAGGGTCTTCTCATCAACCCTTGGGACCTATGAGTAGAGGTGCATTTGGGGGGGGGTGATTTTTTTCCTAATTTTTTTTGATTAAAATAACAAATTGTGGTGATGTGTTTTTATTCTACATTCTCATTCCAAGTTCTCATTTTTGCTAATTTTAAACTCTTTAAAAGTGTACTAGGCAGATGATATAGGTGATATAGGGTGCAATCCTATGCAGCGAGGATGACTTGGCAGCGCCATATCCAATGCTACATAGGAGAGGCTGGAACCCCCCCCCCCACGGCAAGGGAGCATTCACTCCCTTACCATAGGGGAGGCTCCAGACTCCCCTATGTGCTCTTCGGATCTACGCCTGCTAAAGAGTGGGCACAGATCTGAGGAGATCACGGAACCCGAATCGGGGCCTCATTGCCTCGCGGACGGGCTTAGGAAATGGCCATATGGCCACCTCCCAAGCCCGCTCATGTCCCACCCAAGTCCCGCCTCCGCCTTCCTCCCTTGCTCCCACCAATCCCCGTCCCGATATGGGATGGAGTCTCTCTCACGCCGGCCAGCAGCGTCGGTCCTGTTGCCTTAGCGCTGATGCCGGGGGGGGCTGCTAGGCACCCCCGCGTCGGCACTAAGCACCAGATAGGATGGCGCTAATAGTGTCAGCAGATGCAACCACAATATTATTTCTAATATTATAAAGTATAAGAACATAAGAACATAAGAAGAGCCCTGCTGGATCAGGCCAAAGGCCCATCTAGTCCAGCTTCCTGTATCTCACAGTGGCCCACCAGGTGCCCCAGGGAGGCATGAGACAACAAGATGCTTGCATCCTGTTGCCACTCCCTTGCACCCGGTACTCTGAAGTAGCCCACCACATTTGTAAGGAGGTTGCACAATCCATCATTGCCTATATCCCACGATGGACCCTTCCTCCAGAAATCCGTCCAATCCCCTCTTAAAGGCATCAAGACCAGATGCCATAACCACCTCCTGTGGCAAAGAGTTCCACAGATTAACTACCCACTGGGTAAAAAAGTACTTCCTTTTACCTGTTTTAACTCTCCCAACCCTCAGTTTTAGCGGATGCCCCCTGGTTCTGGTGTTTTGAGAGAGGGAAAAGAACATCCCTTTATCGACTCTATCCCTTCCATGCATAATGTTGTATGTCTCAATCATGTCCCCCCTCAGGCGCCTTTTTTCTAGACTGAAGAGCCCCAAATGCTGCAGTCTTTCTTCATAAAGGAGGTGCCCCAGCCCTGTAATCATTTTTGTCGCTCTCTTCTGCACCTTTTCCAGCTCACTATGTCCTTTTTGAGGTGCGGCGACCAGAACTGTACACAATATTCCAGGTGCAGCCTTACCATCGATTTATACAATGGCATGATAATATTGGCTGTTGTTTTATTTTCAACCCCTTTTTCAATTACCCCAAGCATGGAATTGGCCTTCTTAATTGCTGACGCACACTGGGTCGATACCTTCATGGAATTGTCCACTAGCACCCCAAGATCTCTCTCCTGAGCTGTCACAGACAGCTCAGAACCCATTAGCCTATAGGTGAAGTTTTGGTTTTTTGCCTCAGTGTGCATCACTTTACACTTGTCTATGTTGAAACGCATCTGCCATTTGGCTGCCCATTCCCCCAACTTGGAGAGATCCTTCTGGAGCTCTTCACAATCCTTTCTGGTTTTCACCACCCGGAAAAGTTTTGTATCATCTGCAAACTTGGCCACCTCGCTGCTTATCCCTGTCTCCAGGTCATTTATGAATAAGTTGAAAAGCATGGGCCCCAAGACAGATCCCTGGGGCACTCCACTCCTGGGGCAAGTAATATGGAAATATGTAAAGTAATATGTAAAGTAATTATGGAACAGTAATCTATTTTAATATCTGAAAAATATCTTGGAAAACACCAAAATGCAGTGGTTTGTGTTTTTATTAAAATATTTTAACCCTCCAAAGGTGGTGTTTTGTGTTTTTATGTGGTGTTCAACAACAACAAAAAACCCACACCTACCAATGAGGCAACAGATGTCACTGCCAGATCACCTTCACATCCCAATAAAGTAGCCATTACAATGATAATTGTACAAATGCCACTAAGTCCCTCTACTTGTTGTACATCACCAGTGGAGGCAGTTGAAGGAGGCTCTCCAAGCATGCTGGTATCGGCATGCTGGTAAGAAGGTATAGTAGACAATTCTCTGCACCTGATCAGGAAGCTGAAGGAGCAAGGAAGAGCGAACTTTGGGCTGAACCTTGTCCTTGGAGCAAATAGATGAGGAATCCCTCCCCATGGTTTCAGGTGCTGCACTAGAAATGTTACAGTGCAATCCTATAGTTTACGTATTTATCCGATATAAGTAAGCCCCATTTTATTGGATGTATATAGGCTTGCTGCCTAAAGCAGCTACCATATGACCCCTGCAAGAATCCAGCCCGAAGTCTTAGAAAGACCTGCTTAACCAAGGACAAAAGGGAACCACCTCCACCCCCCAAAAAACCACCCACAAGCATGAATATGAGGATCTACCTTTGGAGGCAGCAAAAGCTCTCTTTGAAAGCCCATCATCTGCATACAGCCTGAGTGGAAACTGATTTCCCATTCCTCAATCTCTTTAGAACAGCAGCCGAGATCAGGCAAACACATCAAACAAAGGTGGGTGAGAAAAAAAATAGGACAGGTGTATCAGACCCAGGAAGAACAATTGGAATATAAATATGTACGGTGAAGAGGTGACTTAAAAGCGGCCTTTGGAGAAGCGATGGCCTCATGCACTTCAAACAGAAATGGCTCTTTGTAGGAAGTTTCCCCCTCTTAAGATCGGTATGGAATAAATGAACACCACAGCTACCAGCGGAGAATCCCTTGCCTACCCAGCCGGTAATTAAGCCCTTTGTTCTGAGCCTTGAGATATCAAAGAATGCCCATCAAAGACTCAACCCTTATCAGGCAGACTAGCTGGTTTCACCAAGAAACTAATATAAGAGGAATTGATTGGGATCCTCCCTGAGCAGCTCTCAGTAAAATGTGGTTTTCTTCTCTCTTTTAGCCACTTATGTAGCTGAGGTGGGTCACGGGGGCCACAGGCTCCCGGCACTCTGTGGGAGCAGCAATGCCATCCCCACCATGGCTGCCGAGGTCCTGCCCCTCTCACTCGCAGCCACCCACCCACCAGGGGCGGACCTAGTCAAAATGGCGCCCGGAGCACCCAATAGAAGTGCGCCCCCATGGGAGCCCAGGTCTACCCATTGGGACCAGCCACAGGTAGACCTGGGCTCCCCTTGAGGGAGCCCAGGTCTATCCATTAGAAATGACTGCGGGTAGACCTGGGCTCCCCTCGATGGAGCCCAGGTCTACCTATTAGAAACAGCCACGGGTAGACCTGGGCTCCCTTTGTGAGAGCCCAGGTCTACTCGTGGCTGGTCCCAATGGGTAGACCTGGGCTCTGGAGTCCAGGTCTACCCGCACAATGTTGCAGGTGCAACTGGTGCCCCCCTAGATGGCCCCAAGACGGCGCCCAGGGCTCTTGCCCCCCCTGCCCCGCCTAGATCCGCCACTGCCACCCATCCCTGAACATGACCAGCGGCATTCCAGTCATGTCCATGTATGGCCCAGCTGGCCCCAAAAATACCTTCTAAGGCCTCCAGAAGACCAAAAATAATTCGTCCCTTCTGGTTTAGGGACGAAAACTGGAAGTGATTCAGTTCGGCATTCTGAGAGCTGGCGAAGGCTGCGCACAGCCTCCCTGGCCCTCAGAACACCCTCTGGATGCACATGGAGCATAGCTCTGGTTGCATTCAGAGGGGTAAAGGGAAGCTCTGGAAGGGGTGCCCCAAGGTGGCCTACTGTCCTGCTAGGCTGCTGCCTTTAGCATCTCTACCTCTGTAGTGATTTTATGCTTGTGCATTGCCCTTGGAATGCTGCATCTGGACAGATTTTAGGAACCTCCGGGTAGAATAAGATTTGCTTTTTAAAAAAATGCTGACTGCTAATTAAAGGGACGTGTGTTTTTTTTAAATGGATTTCATTTAATGGAAGGTCTGGTTTGTGAAGTGGTGGGTTTTGCAGCAGCGGCAGCCACTAAATCCTAACCCTCTTCCTGGGCCCGATCAACCATCCTGGATAAACATGGACTTGCCCCAGCAATTTCACTGGTACAGATCCAAAACGATCCCCCATACTGTGAAAGCTTATCGCTGGGTAACAGAATGCAGTGGCATCGTGAGGAGGGCAGCGGGGTGGGCCACACCAGGTGACGTGCACGGGGGGGTGACACCACCAGGGGCCAAAACTGCTAAAATTGTGGTTTTAAAAGGTAATACCATTATGCTATATACTGTTTGGGTGTGGAATTTCACCCTGAATTCAATGGGAAAAAAACCGGAGTGTGATATCTTAATTCTATCAAAAGTTATGGCCAAACAACTAAAAACAAAAATTACAACTTTTAATGTACAAATTGTGATTTTTTAAAAAAATCACGGTTTTATAGAATAATACCATCATGCTATATACCATTTGGATGTGCAATTTCACCCTGAATTCAATGAAAAAACCAGAGTGTAATATCTTCATTCTATCAAAAGTTATGACCAAAAAACTAAAAACTGAAAATACAACTTTTTATGTAAAAGTCACAATTTTTTAAAAAAAAAAAATCATTATTATGAGTCAGTTCTCATTTCCATGTATCAGAGCTAATACTAGAACTTTAATTGTGTGAGTGTCATCAAATTGGCCATGGATTTTTTCTTGGTTACTAATTTGTTGGGTGACTCTATACTATAGTTAAATAAATACATAAATACATACTATAGTTAAATAAATAAATAAAGTTGATGGGAGATAACACCAACCCTAGTAATAACACAGCATCTAGGTTATGCATATGGTATTGTAATTTATTCTGTATGGTTTGGGAGGAGGGGTGATGCGCATCATGGGGGGTGACGCGCTGACCTCCCGCCCCGGGTGACGCAACCTCTAGTGACCCAACTGACAGAATGAATGTTCTCTTACCCAGAGGAGAACTCCATGACTGCCCCCCCCCTTTTGGCACAGTAGTATCAATGGGAGGGGTGTAAAATGTTGCGCTCTCAGTCTTCTTTAGTTGTTCCCAGAGAAGGATCCACAGAATACATGGGGAAGCCTTCTTGCTGTCTCTCAAAGTTTGGAGGCTGAAAACTCTGCCAGCTCACATTCTTTCCTGAACAGGAGAAGCAGCTTTGGGGAATTACAAACTTCAGTGCAAAATAAAGCTGGAGAGAAAAGGACTGCATGCATGGCTCTTCCAAGGAAGATGGCAGCCTCCGTGTGTTTTTTTCTTTTCTAAAAACAAAACAAATTGACAGATATCCAGAGAAAATGGCACAGAATGGAGTGTTGCATGTAATACGTAGTCTGGCCCTAATATAATAGTTTCATAGCAATGGAAGTCAAACATTTCTTCTCGGAGAGAGCAGTTCTTCAGAAACACACCTGACCTTTCTGCTACAGAAAAATTCACTTTCAACCATATCTCAAGCTGCTCCTCAGACCTCCAGTTCCATATCATAGACATGTTATACATTCTATGAATAATAACATACCCAATAGTTCACAGCGCAAGTTCCCTGATGTCTGTTGTTGTCATGCCCCCACCTGCCCTGCTTCCTGTATCTCGTTTGCTTTTCTGTACTTCCAAACATTGCCTTCCTCTGTCATCCGGGACAGCAAACTGGCATCCGTTCAGCTGTTGATATTGATCTCTCTTGTTTGTGGGTTACAGGGCAATCCTATGAATGTCTACTCCAGTGATAACAAACCTATGACACGTGTGTCAAAGCTGACACACCACAACATTTGGGGTGACACACCAACCTTCACCAATGCCTGACAAAAACCGAGTTTGTTTAACTTGTTTTTGTAATTATTTGCCATTTCTTTATATAATACATAGCACCACACACGATTAGACTGTATTTTTTTTGTTTAAATAAATGAATATAAAGAATGGTTTCTCTTTTGTTCGGGAGGGGGGTTGACACACCAGCAGAGTCAAGTTAAGCATTTTCCTACGTTTTGACACACTGAGCCCAAAAGGTTCGCCGTCACTGGACTACTCTGCCCTGCTGTATCCAAAGCTATACCTTTGATGTTGTAAGCCGCCTTGGGGCAGAAAGGCAGGGTATAAATCCTATAAATAAATAAATATGCCCACACAAGTGTGTATAGCAGTGGTTCCCAAACTGTGGTTTCAATTCCAGGAGGGTCGCAAAACAGCTAGAGCAGCCATATTGAAAATATGGGAAGATGGGTGGCTGAAAAGGGGGGGGGCTGTGTGGTTGTTTTGCTTGTGTCAAGGTTGTAAATAGTTTTTTTTTTCTCTTTCTGATTCACTTTGCTATTGGAAAGTGGCTGAGAAATAACCCAACTTATTGCTGTGTTCTCAGGAAAGGAACAGGTTCTGGCATCACAATATCCCACCTCCAGCCGTGACATCACTTCCAATGGGTCCTGGAAAGATTATCATTCTGAAAAGTGGGTCCCGGTGTTAAAAGTTTTGAGAATCACTGGTGTATAGGATTGCAGCGTTACAGTAATTGGGCTGATGGTGGATATTTGGGTACTGTTTTTAGTTAATTGCTTGTTACCAATAGTGACCAAAATCAATACCTCTTTGATAATTAAAAACAAAATGAAGTGAAAGAGCCATTTCATACCATAAGAGTAGGCAAAGCCAGTTTGGCACTGAGTGCACACTCAACTGGGAGTTTCTCATACACAAATTGGTAATATTCACATTTCACATTTTTAGGTGCATGACTAAAACATCTTAGATATACACCTAGCAAAACTATATTGTTATAATTGGCCCACAATCCTGGGACCTGACATTTCAAATGTTTGATTTTTTTTTTTTACATTTGTCCTACAAGTATAATGAATTCTTGTCAGAAGCATCCAATAGCTTTTTTTTTTCTTTTCAGTATAGCAGATCTTAAAATGTCTTGCAATTGAAAAAAAATTTCTGCATCTTCATTTCTTGCACTTTACATGTTGGAAACAACAGGGCAGACACAGGCATTAGCTTACACCAGGAAATTAAAATCAGATAAGAGGCCAGGTCCCTGCCTGCTCCCCTGTGGAGTTTGATCTTTCACCAAGAATTCATATTAGAATGGAGATGATGAGATCTCCTGCTATTGTTTGTAACAAAGCACTGCAAAGGTCATGAGCTTTTAATACAGAGAAGTTGATCCATGTGCGCCTCTGGGATGCTCCCAGATTGACTTACTGCATTGCCTTGTTTGTCAAGATAGCTAGAAATGTGACAATATTTGCCAATCCATTTGGAATGCAGAAGAGCCAATGGATTTTACAAACTCTGAAGATGTCATAATCTGTTCCTTTCCTGTGCTCATTTGCTACCAATTCTCTTGCACGGTTTGTGTGCAGTGCATACCACTTTGGGGGGGGGCATGCATAAAAACAAAAGACACTGAACAGAAGATTTCACAAATTTGAGAGCTTGACAAAGCAGAGCAAAAAACAAAACCCCCAAAAAGCTAAGATGATTTTCGATAATTTCATAATCCAAATTTCATTTCAGTAGAAATTGTGAAATGTCACCATAATGTTTTGACCACAATCTGTAGACAGGGTCAAAATATTCTGACTAATTGTCGCAATTGGGCCATTTGGGGACATTTGTGACTTTGGGGACATTTATCATGGATTCTATTTTGAGATGTCCAAAGACGACATTTTCTTTAAGAGGGGATTTTTTTTTTTTAGAACAATGAATTCTGTTTGAAAACGTTACCCTCCAAGGCCGCAGTTGACAGGGTTTCATTCTGCAAAGGTGATTTTCATAATCCGTCCTAGGCAGGCCAGCCACTGTTTTTAGCCAGGGCATGAAGACTCCAGTTGTTCTGCCTAACAATGAGTGAAACATGTGAAGGACTTCTGCATGCAGAAGTCAGAACAGAGTACTTTTTGCACACCGCTAAGATTCATGATTCACATGCCAAGGAGCAATGATTCACTGCTTCATATATGCATGTATCTCTAACACACATTTGGCTGCCATAATGTGTGGAATAGTTCTCAACAGTGGAACTGTCTTGGATGATATTCTATATACAGGTATACCCCAGTATCTACTGGGGTTCCATTCCAAACCCCAGAATGGATACCTGAACCTGTGGATACTAGGGACACTTTTTTAAAGATATGGTAGCCCTGGTCTAGAGCAGTTAGATTTGCTGGAGTCAACACCAGGTTATTCTAGCAATTGATGGCCCAATCCTATGCATGTTTACTCAAAAGTCAGTCCCATAAAAAATCAATATAGCTTACTCCCAGGTATGTCTGCAAAGGATTGTAGCCTGAGATGGATATCTGTTGAGCTCTGATACTTCAATATGGCCATGTGCTATTATTCACTTCAGTTGGTCACATTGAGGGAGCAATCCTAGCCAACCTTTCAGCATTGACATAACTGTGCCAGTGGGGCATGTTCTGCATTCTGCAGTGGAGTAGCAGCCACGGGGGCCTCCTCAAGGTAAAGGAATGTTTGTTTATCTCGGGATTGCATTGCCCTTACCCCAGTGCTGGAATGTTGGTTAGGATTGTGCCCTAAGATGTAGGACTATGTGTTAATAGAAGCTACCTGGGAGAAGATCCACATTTGACCATATGTGCCAAGGGCCTCCTGCTCAATGTGGTTGGTAGGAAGACAGCAATGTTGGTGGCAGGCCTGGTCTTACAGCACATTTTGGTATCTACTTCAGTTTCAAGGGTGTTTTTGCTTGCTTGCTTGCTTGCTTGCTTGCTTGCTTGCTTGCTTGCTTGTTTGTTTGTCTGAACCCTCCAAGTCTTCCACTGCATCATGCCTAGATGAAAGCTCAAGCCTTCATCAAGGCTCTGGGACTTGAAAGCATCAAGTCCCAGAGAACTGAAAAATCATAGCCTGGGTGCTTAATTTAGTCTTTCTGAAGTTCATTTTTGCCTTTGGATTGATGCTATTTTCCTCTGATTGGAACTTGCTTGAGCTGCTAACTGGATGAAGTGTGTCTCTGATACAAGTTGGTGAATGGCATTTTAGATGGAGAAGTGTATCATTTTATGCAGCAGTCAGATCTGCTGCCAAAGGGTCAATTCTCTGGGAAGTTCTCTTATGCAACCCCCACTGTTGCAGGAGTTCCACTTTGGGCTTCAGGAGACGGGACCTTCAAGTCATTGGGGTTACTTGTTACCAGATGCCCTTTCCCCTGCTGAGCACCAACAGCAGAGCAGTCACGACATCCTTGGCCATGTCCAAGATCTTGGTGTACTATTGCTCACAGTTGCTATTGATACTTTGACAGAGTCCCCCTGCAGGCTACAGCTTTGAATCTGGAGGTGACTCAGAGCAGCACGCCATCCTTGAGGTCTATTCAAAGTATCTCCAGACTTTTCTCCTGCTGGGGAGGGCTGAGGCCGAATGCTTCGGGCAGGGGTGCACAAGGGAGAAGGGTGCTTTGGCTTCTGGTCCACTCCTTCCCACTCATTCTGCTACCTGCTCTTTAAAACGCTGAGGTTGGCGTCATTATGCCATTGCAGCTCTGACGCTAGCAGCACTTCCCCGCCTGGCCATCCTCATTTCCAGCTGAGCAAGAAGCCCCTGGGAAGGACCTGGAAACCTGGTTCCTGACAGCTGCTCTGACTGTTAAGCAGAGAAAAAGAAAACAAAGCTCTTTGAGGAAATATGCATTATTCAACAAACGAGCATATCAAACGTGGTAGGGCTTGGTTGAGTCCTGGTGGTTATTCTTCTGACAGCCGAATCTTATCCTCAGAATATGCCACACTATCTCCATGTATGCTGGGGCAAAAGCAGTCCTGCCAGTATGGAAGCCCACCTGATGACGTTGTTGCCAGTGCCACAGACACTGGCACAATGCCAAAAGTGGCTGTGCTGATATGGCTCAGACGTTGCCTAGAGGCCAGCAAGACCCCAACACCAAAGAGGCCAAAACAGGGAGACTGGGGCAAGGTGTGGGAGGGACATAGGAGGGATGTGGGATGGGCAAGGAGGAGTTGATGTACAACATATCCCAATCCCCTATTTAGAGAGGCATGGCCTGGATCCCGGAAAAACTCTACATGAAAGGCAGAGCTGGCATAGGTAGGAGTAACCTCATAAGGAACAATGGGGAAGGGGAAAACATCAGGGGCAACCAAATTCCATCAGTGCTCCTGCCTTACAACAGTCATGCAAGCACGTCCAGCAGCACGCGGACCTGTGAGCTGCTGGAACACCCGTGTAAAGACATCCCAGAGCACACCATGACAGTGGAGACGACCTGCCAATGGAAGTAAGGTGGTGGGGAAGGCAAGACACAGTGGGGGAAGTGGGGCAAGGGCGGATCATATCCACAAAGGGGGCAGATTTGGTGGCAGTGGTGTCCAAATCTCCTTCACAGATCTGATTCCCATCCCAGGTCAACACAAACGTGGGCCAGCAAGTAGACACCCTTGTGCCACAGAGGCCTACCACCGGGTAAGGGAAACAAAAGTTTCCTTGCCCAAAGGAGGCCTCTGCAGTTGAACCCCAGGGTGCAGCTGCCGTAGCCATTTTAGCATCACTGCATTAGTGGGGGTGGGGAGATAAGGATTGGGCTGTAATTCAACAAAAAGTTTTTTTTTTGTTTTTATTTACTAGACACCATAACACCTTTATATTAAGTGGTTGATTAAAGAATCTAACTGTTGGCATTGTAATTTACCTGGAGCATCACTGATACTTATTAAGTGATCTTGTACAGTGATTCAGGGTGCAACCCTAAACTGGAGTTAGGCCAGTACAGTTAGGCCAGCAAAATTTGGCTGGCACAAAGGCCACCTTAAAGTGTATTTGGACCACTCTCGGAATCAAGGAGGATGGAGCACGTCTGTTACTCACTTTTTACTCACTTTTCCAGAATCTTTTCAGCTCCGGTCACACACAAAGATCCCACTCTGTATCTCCCTGACTTACCGGAATGGCCACCAGTCACTCCTGACGAGGTGGCAGAGCTTATCAATACCTTGAAACCTGGGAAAGCTCCGGGCCCAGACAAAATTCCAACTGAAATTCTTACTAGTAACCCCTCTTGGTGGTCGGAACCTTTATCTAACCTATTCACACTAATTAACCAATCAGGCCTCTTCCCCGACTCCTGGCTATCCTCAATTATTGTACCCATCTTTAAAAAGGGCGATCCTGCTCTTCCGAACAACTACAGGCCAATAAGCCTCCTTTCATTCATTCGGAAGCTCTATTCTAAATATCTACTTAACAGACTCACATCTTGGGCCCTCTCGAAAGCCCTTCTGGGCAGGGAACAAATAGGTTTCCGCCCGGGTGCTTCCACAGTCGACCATGCCCTCACACTGTCCTTTTTGGCCGAAAAATACTCTGATCATCATGGAGTTAAACTGTATATGGCCTTTATAGATCTCAGAGGAGCGTTTGATTCAATCAACAGGGATATCCTGTGGAAGAAATTGGCCAACTGGGGGATCGACCCCCATCTTCTTTTCCTGATTCAATGTCTTCACTCTTCCAATTTGTGTCGAATTCACCTTGACAGCACAGGCTCCATGACTGACGAAATTCCCATCAACAAAGGAGTCCGTCAAGGCTGTATACTTGCTCCTTCCCTTTTTAACTTATATCTTGCTGACCTGCCTTCTTTTCTTTCTACTTCTGAAAACCCCCCTCCCTCCCTCAATGGTGTTCCCATCCCCATTCTTCTTTATGCAGATGACGCAGTGCTGCTGTCAGTCACTAAATCTGGCCTTTGTCACCTGCTATCTTCTTTCCAACAATTCTTTCTAACGAATTATCAATTAATTCTGAGAAAACCAAAATTTTGGTCTTCTCGAAATCCTGGGCCCCGACTGCCTGGAAGATCGGTAAATTATCATTCCAGCAAGTTCAGACTTCTAAATATTTGGGGATCACTTTCCACTTTCGACACAGCTGGCTTCCCCACCATAAATCTGCCATTTCTTCAGCCTTGCTACATTTAAACGCAATTGCCCGATTTCATTTCAACAGCGGCAATCAGTACATCCCTGCTGCTCTCCACATATTTCAAATTAAAACCCTTTCCCAACTTCTATATGGAGCCCCAATCTGGATCGAGGCTGTAAATCAAGATCTCGACAAAGAAGCTGCCTCCTTCCTCAGAAGGATTCTTGGGGTCCCTAATTTAATCAGATTGTCCACCCTGATACTTGAAGTAGGCATTCATCTCCCTTCTACCACCGCTTGGTCCCTCACCTTTAAGTTTTGGCTTCGATTGCATCTCAATATTCACCCTGATTCCATACTTTATGACTTTCTAAAAGATCCTTTCTTATCCAAGTGGTTTAAACTTCTTGACTCCAAGCTTTCATCTCTGGACCTCTCCCCTGAATCTCTTACAGACATTAACCTTCATGTTGTTGTTCAGTCGCTAAGTCGTGTCCGACTCTTCGCGACCCCATGGACCACAGCACGCCAGGCCTCCCTGTCCTCCACTAGCTTCCTGAGTTCGCCCAATTTCATATTCATTGCTTCGGTGACACTATCTAACCATCTCATCCTCTGTCGCCCCCTTCTCCTTTTGCCTTCAATCTTTCCCAGCATGAGGGTCTTTTCTAAAGAGTCCTCTCTTCTCATCAGGTGGCCAAAGTATTGGAGCTTCAGCTTCAGCATTTGTCCTTCCAGGGAGCAATCAGGCTTGACTTCCTGGAGAATTGACCGATTGGATCTCTTTGCAGTCCAGGGGACTCTCAAGAGTCTTCTCCAACACCATAATTCAAAAGCATCGATTCTTCGACGCTCTGCCTTTCTTATGGTCCAGCTCTCACAGCCATACATGGCTACTGGGAAAACCATCGCTTTGACTATGCGAACCTTTGTTGGCAGGGTGATGTCTCGGCTTTTGATTAAGCTATCTAGGTTCACCATAGCTTTCTTCCCAAGAAGTAAACGTCTTTTAATTTCATGGCTGCAGTCACCATCTGCGGTGATCTTGGAGCCCAGGAAAATAAAGTCTGTCACTGCTTCCATTTCTTCCCCTCCTATTTGCCAGGAAGTGATGGGAGTGGTTGCCATGATCTTAGTCTTTTTAATGTTGAGCTTCAAACCAATTTTGGCACTTTCCTCTTTCACCCTCATCAAAAGGTTCTTTAGGTCTTCCTCACTTTCTGCCAGTAGAGTGGTATCGTCTGCATATCTGAGGTTGTTGATGTTTCTCCCAGCAATCTTGATTCCATCTTGTGAGTCATCCAGCCCTGCCTTCCTCATGATGTACTCTGCATATAAGTTAAATAAGCAGGGTGACAATATACAGCCTTGTCGTACTCCTTTCCCAATTTTAAACCAGTCGGTTGTTCCATGTCCAGTTCTAACTGTTGCTTCCTGACCCGCATAAAGGTTTCTCAGAAGGCAGATCAGGTGGTCTGGAACTCCCATCTCTTCAAGAACTTGCCACAGTTTGTTGTGATCCACACAATCAAAGGCTTTAGCATAATCAATGAAGCAGAGGTAGATGTTTTTCTGGAACTCTCTTGCTTTCTCCATGATCCAGCGAAGGTTGGCAATTTGATCTCTAGTTCCTCTGCCTCTTCGGAAACCAGCTTGTACATCTGGTAGTTCTCGATTCACATACTGCTGAAGCCGAGCTTGTAGGATTTTGAGCATGACCTTGCTAGCATGTGAAATGAGTGCAATGGTGCGGTAGTTCGAGCAATCTTTGGCATTGCCCTTCTTTGGGATTGGAATGTAAACTGATCTTTTCCAGTCTTGTGGCCACTGTTGGGTTTTCCAAATTTGCTGGCATATGGAGAGCAGCACTTGGACAGCATCATCTTTTAAGATTTTGAGTAATTCCGCTGGAATGCTGTCACCTCCACTAGCTTTGTTGTTAGTGAGGCTTTCTAAAGCCCACTTGACTTCACTCTCCAGGATGTCAGGTTCGAGCTCAGTGACTGTACCACTGTGGTTATCAGGAACATTGAGATCGGCCTTATAGAGTTCCTCTGTGTATTCTTGCCACCTCTTCTGAATCTCATCTGCTTCTGTTAGGTCCTTGCCATTTTTGTCCTTTATTGTGCCTACCTTAGCATGAAATTGTCCTTTGACATCTCCAATTTTCTTGAAAAGATCTCTAGTCCTCCCCATTCTGTTGTTTTCCTCTATTTCTTTGCATTGCTCATTTAGAAAGGCCTTCCTATCTCTCCTTGCTGTTCTCTGGAAATCTGCATTCAGTTGGGTATATCTTTCCCTTTCTCCCTTGCTTTTGGCTTCTCTCCTTTCCTCAGCTATTTGTAAAGCCTCGTCAGACAGCCACTTTGCCTTCTTGCATTTCTTCCTCTTTGGGATGGTTTTAGTTGCTGCCTCCTGTACAATGTTACAGACCTCCGTCCAAAGTTCTTCAGGCACTCTGTCTACCAAATCTAAGCCCCTAAATCTATTTGTCACCTCCACTGTATATTCGTAGGGGATCTGATTTAGGTCATACGTGGAGGGCCTAGCGGTTTTCCCTACTTTTTTCAGTTTAAGCCTGAATTTGGCAAGAAGAAGCTGATGATCTGAGCCACAGTCAGCTCCAGGTCTTGTTTTGACTGCCTGTATGGAACTTTTCCATCTTTGGCTGCAAAGAATGTAATCAATCTGATTTCGATGTAGACCATCTGGTGAAGTCCATGTGTACAGTCGCCGTTTGTGTTGCTGGAAAAGGGTGTTTGCTATGACTAATGTGTTCTCCTGACAGAACTCTATCAGTCTTTGCCCTGCTTCATTTTGTACTCCAAGACCAAACTTGCCTGTTATTCCTCTTACCTCTTGACTGCCTACTTTAGCATTCCAATCCCCTATGATGAGAAGGACATCTTTTTTGGGTGTTAATTCTAGAAGCTGTTCTAGGTCTTCATAGAAGCGGTCAACTTCTTCCTCATCAGCACCAGTGGTTGGGGCGTAGACTTGGATTACTGTGATGTTGAAAGGTTTGCCTTGGATCCTAATGGAAATCATTCTATCATTTTTGAGGTTATACCCCAGTACTGCTGTTCTCACTCTCTTGTTCACGATGAAGGCTACTCCATTTCTTCTAAGGGATTCCTGCCCACAGTAGCAAATATAATGGTCATCTGAATTAAATTCTCCCATTCCTGTCCACTTTAGTTCACTAACTCCCAGGATGTCGATGTTCAGCCTTGACATCTCACGTTTGACCACATCTAGCTTGCCTTGATTCATAGATCTGACGTTCCAGGTTCCTATGTAGTATTGTTCTTTGCAGCATCGCACTTTCCTTTCACTTCCAGACACATCCACAGCTGAGCTTCCTTTCAGTTTTGGCCCAGCTACTTCACTCTTTCTGGAGCTACTAGTACTCGTGTTCTGCTCTTCCCCAGTAGCATAATGGACACCTTCCGACCTGAGGGTCTCATCTTCCAGTGTCATATCGTTTAGCCTTTTTGTTCTGTAATCCATAGGGTTTTCTTGGCAAGAGTCCTGGAGTGGGTTGCCACTTCCTTCTCCAGCGGACCACGTTTAGTCAGAACTCTCCGCTGTGACCTGTCCATCTTGGGTAGCCCTACATGGCATAGCTCACAGCTTCATTGAGCTACTCAAGCCCCTTCGCCACGACAAGGCAGTGATCCATGAAAGGGGATTAAGGTTAATTAGATTAACCTTCATAGAGCGCATCAAATTATTAAATCTAAACTCTGGGAACAGGAACTTAATCTATTACTCCCTAATTTAAACCCTACTTGTTCCCCTCACTTTTTTGGCCTTTCCCCCTCACTCGGTCGCCCCTCAAATTATTTCAGTAAATTAATTAATCCCAGCAAAAGGAGAGCATTCATGCTAGCGAGGCTAAACATCTTTCCATCAGCTGTTCATCTTGGCAGATTTTCAAACATACCACACAATAACAGACTTTGCCTTTTTTGGTCATCTGAGCCAGATACTTTAGGTCATATATTACTTTGTTGCCCGGCTCATCAACACCTACGGAATAATATTCTCTCTCTGCCTCTTTTGCTGACCCTCTGCCTATCCTTTTAAGTGATAATTCGGTGACTATTTCCAACTTGGTAGCGGATTTTTTACTAGCAGTCTCTAAGTCAAAACCCCTTCCCTAACCCCTTTCCCCACCACCTTCCCAGTTTATACCTCCATGATTATTCCTAATTTGTTTGTAATATCAAGGCATCAACTGATACTGTTGTACACTTTTCTTTTCTTTTGTTTTTTAATGCCAATAAAGGTTTTATAAATTGAACTGAGTGGTCCAAACATACTTAATGGTGTCAGTTGTGCCAGCCAAACTTTCCTGGCCTAACTGTGCCAGCTTAACTCCAGGTTATGATTGCTTTCTCATCTTTTTTGGGAAGATGTTATTAGCTGTATTAACTCCATATTACAGCAAACACTGATATTAGTTAGTATTTATGTTGTTCTGAACTATCTATCTATTTTATAGAGGTTAATAGCCTCCATAAGAAGGAGGCTATAGTGCAAATTGACTCTTTGTGCCCTTACTTAAGCTAAAAGACATATTTATGACACTGGAAGGACAAGTGCCCCCCTCCTATTACCGAATGGATTAGAGACCTTTTACCATCAACATTTGAATGTAACCACAGCAGCTATGTATAGATATATTTTTGGAACAGTTTGAAGCCTTTCTTTGAGATTCATGGATCATTTGCTTACTTCTAATCTATTCATATGACGTATTTTTTCTTTCTTTTCATTTTTTTTCTTTTTGGGGGGATTTTAGTTTCTGGATTTTGTTTCAGCCCGTGTATTTATTAATAAAAGAGAAATGGGGAAAATGCATGGCAAGATATTTTGTTAACTCTCGTCTTCTCAGAATTCTTGTTGATGCGATTCTGCTCCAGTAGGTCTCCACACACAAACACCCAACTGGAACTTCTACCTTACCACCCTAACAGGAGGACAATATGTACCCACATACAGATAATCAAAGGGGAGAATGAGATACCATCATGCAAGGTATTCATGCTACATCCCTCTCTTTCATGTCTCTGACCCTCAGTCCATTCTGACTCTCCAGGATTATCAAATGTGACTGATCATGCAATCCTTTCCAACTTTCCAGCACTGGTGTGGATTCACCAATGGGACATGTGCTGCACCCTGCAGTTGGGGGACAGTCATGGTGGCCTCCTCAAGGTAAGGGAATGTTTGTACCCTTACTTCAGAGCTGCATTGCCTTTTCCCACTGCAGGAAAGCTGGTTATAATTATGCCATGAGTCTCTCTCTCTCTCTCTCTCTCTCTCTCTCTCTCTCTCTCTCTCTGTGTGTGTGTGTGTGTGTGTGTGTGTGTGTGTGTGTGTGTGTGTGT
>JAJKFI010000052.1:1471167-1488696 GCA_029204185.1 Lerista edwardsae | reverse complement strand
CCCCCCAGCACGCATCTGGCACCTGCTGAGTCAAATTTGTGGGTGCCAAACCCACAGATAAAGAGGCCCCACATGGTTTGCTCTCTCTGGCCATTGACCAGCCATGGCAGTACATTGATGCTCAGTGTCCATGAACAGACCATGTATCAAATCAACAAGCCGCAGTCTGAGTGCTTGAACCACACCAACACACCTCCAGTTATCAGAGCTGAAAAACGGAGATGCACCCAGCTTCATTAATGTACCTTAGAGGGGCCCCTGCCATGCAATAGGCAGTGGGAGAGTGTTAAGTGCCACTCATTCTTCATTGTTATTTGCACTTATCCGCAGAGATGAAAGAGACGGGTTTTTTGCTGACATGCTGCTGCTGGAGTCAGACACTGCTATGATTATCTCTTTAGGGTGTTTAGCTAATAAAAGTGCCGAATTGCCGC
The DNA here is from genome assembly GCA_029204185.1 of Lerista edwardsae. Taxonomy (NCBI): domain Eukaryota; kingdom Metazoa; phylum Chordata; class Lepidosauria; order Squamata; family Scincidae; genus Lerista; species Lerista edwardsae. Next base: position 1,488,262 of record JAJKFI010000052.1, on the reverse strand, counting down.
TTTAATCTTGCCATTGGCATAGATGTAGCGTAAAGAGCAAAGATGGACAACTCAGAGGATGGTTGAAACTGTCTGTGTGTCATATTCGCTCTGATGTTTAATGTGGTTCGGGGCCAAACTCAGAAACGCTTGCCATTAGAGGCCTCAAATTATTTGCCGGCTGCATTAGGGCCAATCCAAGTCAGGGTTTCTTGTGCAAACAGACAGACTTGCAAGAGAGGAATGAGAAAGAGAGAGAGAAATCCTGCAAAAAGGATTTTCAGTAACACAAAATAAACCAGTAATGGGAGGAAATAGGAAATCAAGGGAGAAACAGAACTGATCGCAGCAGGCAATTACAAAAAGGCTCAAGCGCAAATGGCTTAATGCGCTGTCTGTTCACCACGGTGCACTACTGTGCAATGTTTCCTTAAAGATTTTACACAATCACTCAGAAACCCCAGTTCTTTATCCCCTCCCCATCCCAGTTCAAAGAGAGCAGAAACCAATGTGTCATAGAAAAGAGCAAGATCATCACAGGAGGCCATTGCAGGATACCTGATGCCTCTAAAAGGCTACTCCTAAATCCAGACTCGATTGCCCATTTCCAAATTAGATCGCTTTAGGTCATCTTGCTCTGAGTATTCATGTCATGCGTATTGATTATTTCTGACACATATACTCCATCATTTCCCTTAAGCTGCTCAGGTAGCCTACACTAGGTTTTCTTTGCTCTATCCTTACTACAGCTAGAAGCAGCCGAAGCTGAGAGATCTGGCCCAAGAGCATTCAGCTTGACTTCTGGTCTGAGCAAGGATTTGAATCCAGATCTTCCTAGACCAAGCCCGCCCTGCTAACCACTACACCACCTGAGTTTCCAATACTTTTAGGTATCCAAACTCTTTTAAAACTCATTTTGTTTTTGATCTCTGCAAAACCTATTGGCAGTTAACTCTACTTCCCAAAATTTCACCTAATGAAAAATGCATTTTAAAAAATCAGGTTTTGAATCGGCAACCCATTTGTAAGATCAAAATCCAAGGAACAGGTTCTTTTTTTTCCTGAAATTTCCTTTCCGGTCTATTAGTAAAGTGCCCTGCCCCTCTAGGCAAATAGGCTTTTGTAGTACACCTGTAGTGCTCACGATCTGTCATCTTGCTAGTATTGCTACACTGCTGTTACCTACAAATCTTTCTTTGTGCTTTCCAACCAAGCATTTTATACCAGTCTACTTGCATATTTACTACCCACCTTTCTTTTCCTATTATGTTAATTCCCTTTTCTTTTGGACCTCATTAACTAGTTCCATTTTGACCCTGCCTAGCCCACGTCCGCAGTTAATTCATTGGATTATCAAGTCCCTTTGCCTTGCAGATGCTTCTGTGGGTTTGATTTTTAATAAGAATTCTTGGAGTTCTGAGAGGTGATATCCATGCTAGCCTGAGAGGTGCATTTTTCCCAGACCCCCCCCCCCTTTGCCTGCTTTCTGTAGCCTGGGAAGGTGGCAGCAGGCACCAACTTCCCCATTCACTTGCTGGTCCGGTGAAGGGAAAAGGAAAGGGGTGCATGCTCACTAACCTCTAGGCACTATTCCCATTGGTCATCTGGCCTTCTATTCTCCCAGGAGTCCTTTTCCCTGACACAAGCAGAGGCACATATCACAGAAGCCTGTACTGAAGACCTGATTAAAAAGAATGGCCCAGCTCAGCCTGATTTGCTCTGTTGTGATTTTTGTGTAATCGCTCAAGCAATGTAGTGTGATGGATGGGTGCTTGTGACCAGTTCTGTCATGGCCGTCATGATCTATTGATGAGCTCCATGTTCATATATATATATATATATATATATATACCAATACATATATATATATATTCCAAATCCAATAATCTGTGTCCTCGTTGCTATCGCTGTTTATTACTATGAGTTTCATAGGATGATGTGTACAGCTAGATTTCATTGGATGCATGTCAGCCATCCTGTGCCAAACTCTAAGAGCCAAACTCTTAGCCAAACACGGTGCCCCTCTACATGCACAATGGAAGATCTTATGTTGGCAAGGGAGAATGCTGTTGAAGTGGCCCAGTATTGGGCAAATGAGATCTAGTTTTAACCTTGTATTTTATTCTAAAAGTATATTTTGATGTATGTATAAAATTATATTAATGTAGGTGCTTCTGATACGAAGAAAGAAAGAAAGAAAGAAAGAAAGAAAGAAAGAAAGAAAGAAAGAAACTCTTTATAGAGCCAGTTGCTCTTTGGGAGCTACATTCACCTACCTCCCCAGGTCATGTTTGGGTGTCCTGCACAACACTTCCCATTCAATTGGCAGAATTAAGTCACCATGGCAAGAAAGACCTGCTTCTTCCTTTCATCTCCAGGACTAGTCTACATTTAGATTTACATTTAGTTACATTCTTGTAACAGCATCCTAGTCATAGGAACAGGCTGCTCAAGGAGATTATGGGATGTTCCAAGAAAATGCTAAACAGCCACTTGTTGGAGAAGGACCTTGACTAGATTCTCCATTCCAACAGCTATGATACCATAAGCACTAGATTTAGACTCTTATAGCTTTACCCCCTAGGAGTTGTAGCTTGGGGAATTGAGAAGTCTGTCTGTGATTCCTGGTCTACCACACCAAAATGATGATTTCCAGAGTTCTCATGTTAACAGAGTACATGTTAAACTGGTTTAAAACCAGAATAAAAAGATAGCCATTCTTGATGTTTGTGCACAGTACATCCAGGCCATTTTGTTCCCCCTCTGCTGCAGGACCATTGAGTTCAAGGAAAAATATTCCGGAGTTCATCATGTTCAGAAGGACCATTGCATACGTGGGAGCTTTGCAGCTGCAAATATTGTCCTTTTTTACCTTTATTAAGGGCGCAGTCCTAACCTGAAGTTAGGCTGGCACAGTTAGGCCAGCAAAGTTTGGCCGGCACAAAGGACCCCATAAAGTATGTTTGGACCACTCTCAGAATCAGAGAGGCCAACACAGAGACGTGCACCATACAGTGGTTCAAACGCGCTTTTCAGTGGCCCTTGTGCCAGCCAAACTTTGCTGGCCTAACTGTGCAGGCCTAACTCCAGATTAGGATTGCATCCTTAATCTTACATTACATATTAATTTATGTCAATGGATTGACCAAAGGAGACATCAAGGAAGATGGTACGTTGTTAAGCAAACTGTTGGACCCACACCCTGCTGGGGGAGGATGATGTAGGGGGCCTAAGCGGGGAGGCAGAATGACTCCATCTTCAGTGACAGGCAGGAGGTGGTCTTAGGATCCAATGAGTACACTGGATTCCCTGCAGCTGCCAGGGTGTTGATATACAAACTGTCATCCCAGAATGATTTCATCATCGTCTTTCTGCTGCCTTGAAGGGGCTGCCAGATTGGCCTTCCGGGGGTGTATTACCAAGCAGGGAAAGATAAATAGGCCAGTGTCGAGACACATTGCTAACCTTCCAGTGTCATGGAGATGATACCTCTGCTGCCTTCCAAAAGATAAATACTGGGACATGTTGGGCAATTTGAGAAAATAACGGCCCAATTCAGAATTATCCATCATCTGGCCAGGGACAGAGAGGGATGCACATCTCCGAAACTAATATAGGCACCTCTGCACCAGGACTGGTAAAAAGCAAGCTGAACGCAAGCAAGACATCAGGAAAGGTGCGGTGATTCCAGCATAACCTGGAGCACTGCCCTGTGCCACCTCACAACAACTGCTTCCGCACATTTACAAAAGAAAGGTCTGCCACGTTTCTTGCTCCTCTGGCAGCCTCTTCATGCAGAAGTGCAGGGTTTCTGGTTTAATTTGACCACACAAATGAAGGCTTAGACCAGGGATGTCACGCATAAAGCCCTCAGGTCAGATGTGATTTTCAGGCTCTCCCAGCCCTCAGATGTGGCCCTCAGGGCACAGCTGCTCTCAGGGTGCAATCCTAACCTGGAATCAGGCCAGCCCAGTTAGGCCAGCAAAGTATGGCTAACACAGGGTCCACCATAAAGTAGTTTGGACCACTCTCAGAATCAGAGAGGCCAGCACACAGACATGTGCCATCCTCCCTAACTCTGAGAGTGGTCCAAACGCACTTTACAGTGGCCCTTATGCCAGCCAAACTTTGCTGGCCTAACTGTGCCGGCCCAACTCCAGGTTAGGATTGCGCCCTCAATTGCTGAGCTGTGCTGAGGTGTCACTGCTGAAAGGGCAGCTTCCATGGTAATTGGGCTCTCCCACATCTTGAAAATCTGATCAAGATTTGCATATTTTTCTCTTCTGTCATTTGCATCTAATGAATTCCTAAGTGCGAAAAAAGTGTGTATTTCTGGTCACGACCTGCTTAATGACCTCCGTTCCTGCTTGATGACATCACTTCTGGCCTGCAGCAGACATCTGGAATGCTATTCGGCCCACTGTGTGAAACGGGTTTGACACCCCTGAGCTAAAGGGTCATCAAACTAATTGCTGATGACACTTCACTCCATATTACCACAATGTCTCCTGCAGTAGACCCATGTATATGCTGCAGGTGTAATACCAAACCAATAGCAGGTCTGCTGCAGATTCCTTTTCCAAATGATATTTAGAGCTTTAGAGAGCAGCTGAAGTGAACACAACTTGGAAGCTGGACATCATCTCTCCCCAAGCCTCAAATTTATGCATGCTTCCTGGGAAAGGAACTGAGGACCACGTGTCAAATCTCATCAAATTTATTGTCAAGTCAAATGAAGTCGAGGTTGACGTGACTGCATCTTTGTAATCTTACAACTGCCTATTGAATTCACTTGCCAGTCTCTGGTTAAAGCACTGGGGAATCAAGTTCTATACTATGCCTAAGAGTGCACTCCTAACCTGGAGTTAGTCTGGCACAGTTAGGCCAGCAAAGTTTGGCTGGCACAAGAAACACCATAAAGCTTGTTTGGACTACTGTCAGAGTCAGGGAGGACAACGCATGTCTGTGTACTGGCCTCTCTGAGTCCGAGTGGTCCAAACACACTTTACGGAATCCCTTGTGCCAGCCAAACTTTGCTGGTCTAATTGTGCCGGCCTATCTCCAAGTTAGGATTGTGCTCTAAACCCTTCTCTTCCTGGACAGACTCTGTTAATTTGGGGAGGGTGGTATCCTGCTGAAAAAAAAAATATTCAATAGCAATGTGGTCATTTGAGAGCTCCTCCATAGCCAGAGAATCTGAGTCATCCTGCCACTGCGAACAATCTTGCAGAACAATTTGCAATGTCACTGTACTTTGTGGGGCTGTGTCCACAGCAAAGTAGTCCCACAATGTGGCTTTGCCACAAACATAATCAATCAGGACTCATAGAAAAAAAAATCAGGCTAGGTTGCAAATAATGCCAGGAAATAGTTGCATGAACCAGGCATCTGGACTCTTTTCTTCTTATTGCATATCTGCACCTGTTCGCAAATGGGTGATTCATGTTTGTCTGGGTCCTGCCTCCTGCGGCTTGAATCACATTGCGTTTATCTAGCCACCCGTTGTTGTGTTCGCTGCTGTAGAGTCCCCTGAGTGATTTGTGACCCTGACAGCTTGAATTGTGGGTAAACTGCACTCCAAATGGGCAGCAAATTGGAAAACTCTGGCTTTCTGTGGAACAGCCATTCATCACCCAAGTGTCTGGTTGCTCCCAATGCCACCCTCTAAACAGACCCCTCTTGGGATTACAGAAGAGTAGGGAAGAGGTCCCATAATTTATGGCATGCCAGCTGCTTTTGCAAGCCTCCCCCTTGCTCTGATCTAGCTCCCGGTTCTCACAGTCTCCTCTTCCATTGGCTTAAGTGCCAATTTTCCAATGCATTGTGTTAGTGGCTGTTACCTATCTGGTAACAGGCAGAACAAAGACAGGAGAAATGGTTGCCCAGAGGCTTAATTACCCATCCCTACCAATCACAGAAGTAACAAAAAAGGAGGTGCAAAACTGCAAGGAGGATGCAGGATACGGTACAAATGAATCAGTGCTTGCCCACAGGGCCCATTGCTTACACCTCAATGCACATTGATGCTACTGAGCCCACTGATGCACATGCCATTTGTGCACAAATGGGGCTATTGCAGGACACTGCCTCTGAATTCTCCTCTCCAGTAACCTTCCACGTTGTGGTTCATCCTGTGCAGCTTTCCAAACCAACTACAGCAGGATTAACTGGAAGGTATCATAGGTACAATTCTCACCCTGAGCTGGAATAAGCAGGGCAACAGGCCTGCCCCATATCCAGCCCAGGTTTGGTGCTGGCTGCAGTGCAACCCGGGGAATTGATTCCCCTTCCCCCAGGTAATGTGGCAGCTGCCTGAATGAGGCTACTTGGACCTCCACCACTGAAATGGGCAGCATAAATTTGAGCAGCCCAGACTGGGGCTGACTGGGCCGGAGCCGGGGGTTAGGATGCGGCCCAAGTGTCAGATCCTGGCTCCACCCCGTTCCCCTGGCTGGTCCGCCCGTGGGCCTTCCCATACCTTGCTTCCTCCACCCTCCCCAACTTCCCCAACACTGACTGAGCTCAGCCAGCCTTACCTGGATGCTGCCAGGCCTGGTCAGCACGGATTGGCCAGCACGGGCCTGTGTGCTGGCCTGCTCCTCTGGAATTGGTGTGAATGTGCTTTACAGCACATTTGCGACGACACTGGGCTGGCACAAGGGACTTATGCCAGCCCAATGACTGCTCTAGATTGCACTCATAGTAGCATATACAGTATCTTCCTGCTATATTCCTTGCTGGGAAAGGGTTAAAATAGTCCAAGTGCCCCCTGGCCTGTGTTTCTATGGTCATCTGTAAGGGGCTTTTCTCTTGCCACCTTTGATATCTGCATACATGCTCCAAGCTAAGCCTGCAAGCTAAATGCAGCCAAGGAACGTGAGCTGTCTGGTGATACACTGATCCCGCATTCTGGCATGGGCTGTTTAGTCCATATATACAGCAACAGACAAGGGGCAAAAAATCTCCTACCAAGCATGCATTCCCTGGAGGGACACATTGCCACTTAAGTGTGTGCACTCTTCTCAGTGAGGATGTGTTGAGATCACTACCCTACAAGCTGGCCTAAGGCTGATGATAGACGCATTATTTGTTTTAGATGTACACCTAGGATGTTTTGCATTTATCCCTGAAAACAGAAACTGTGAGCAACAAGAGGGAGCAAGCCTGCATATCTGTACATTATGTATCTATGCAAGTACATTGACTCACTGGGAAGCCAGAATCGACTGTGGTTCCCTGTCAAATGTCATTTCAGTGGCAAAGCTTTGTTTATCATAATGTGATATAAGAAAAGACCTTTACAGACTTGCCTTGGTCAAACTCCTCGCTTCTGTTCTCCAGTGCTTCATGCTAATCATTAATCTGAGGCAAATTGTCTCTTAATTGTTTGGACCAGTTTACCACATCCCCTAAATTCTGATTCCTCTAAAAGGAAAACTTTTCTTCCACCTTATGACAGTATCATTCATCATTCTTACAGCTGGACACTGCTCAAACTATTTTAATCTGAAAAAGGAAAAGCTTGACACAAATGCTTGAGTCAATAATGATGTCTAGGGAACTGTGAAGTACACATGCATGCTTGCTCAGACAGGCTTTTCTTATCAAGGAAGATGGTATGGCATTGTTATAAAGGCTGCACCAAATGGTACACAAGAAACTTAGTATACTCTGAAAGTACTATAGCAGTGTTATTCAAAAACTTGGTGGGTTGCGACCTGATGTCAGGTGGGTCATGGAAAGCTGGAAGCAGCCATCTTGGAAACTACAGCACTTACTCTTGCTATATTCCTTTTGTGAGTGTTTGAATTTTCAAGTGAGGGTGTTTTTTTAAATTTTGTTTTTAGTTTTTTTTAATATTTTATGCTTTTACATAATACTTTGTTCCTGGTTATGGAACATAACCATAACATAACATAACCATAACCTGGTTATGGAACATAACATAATACTATGTTTCCTGGTTATGATGTTGCTTCAGTCTCAGAAAGCTAGTTTGCATTCTAGGAGTGTCATTTGATTACATCACACTGACGGCACGTCACTTCTGGCTATGATGTCACTTCCATGTTGATGACATCACTTCCGGTGGGTCCCAACACAAGTGCCATTCTAAAAAGTGTGTCCCTATCTAAAATGTTTGAGAACCACTGTACTACAGAAATGCTGAGTACTGCTGTTAGAGCATGATACTTGCTTCATCTGGGTTTCCTAAATACTGTGATCTCCAGATGGGAAAGTCTCTCTCTCTCTCTCTCTCTCTCTCTCTCTCTCTCTCTCTCTCTCTCTCTCTCTCTCCCCCCCCCTCTCTCGTTGAGCAGCTTTCAAATTAATTATTCTGCGACAAGCCAGGAAGTCTGCAATAAAATCCATTAATAAGAAAACCCTTCAGCACACACACACACACACACACACACACACATGAAATCTCTGTGACAGCAGGTGAGGAATCTGGACTCTTGCAGCCTCCTTTTTAATCTCCTATTAAATGATCAATCTTCTGATTGCTTTTGTCAGTGCTCTAAATTTAATAACTGAACTAACCATCTTCTCTCATTGTTCGCATATAAATAAGCATCAGATCGATAAAGAGCATCTTTAAAGTGCCTGGATGTGAAAAATGAAGTGTGCAGAGCCTGCTGATGGGCGCAAGAAAAGGACGACTTCAAATCTCCAGTGTAATATTTAAAAACAGAAAAAATATTTTATTAAGTGGTCTCTGATGCTAAAGAAATAGTTTGAATGGAAACCGTAGGCATTTTTGTATACGGCTGGGACTCACATTTGAGATTAGAGGTGCCATCTTGGCTCTGCACCTTTAGCAGGTTGTTTATCAGCACATTTTTATTCCACCCTTCCTGCAAGGAGGTCATTCAACAAGTGCAGTGTTTCCAAGCAGAGGCATCACTAGGGTTTGCTTCACTCGCTGCAAGAACTCATTGCATCACACCCACAGGGTACCAGACCAGGCGCAATCCTAACCTGGAGTTAGGCCAGCACAGTTAGGCCAGCAAAGTTTGCCTGGCACAAGGGATACCATAAAGTAAGTTTTGGCCACTCTCTAAGTCAGAGAGGCCAGCACACAGGCATGCACCACCCTCCTTGACTCTGAGTGGTCCAGACATGCTTTGTGGTGGCCCTTGTGCCAGCCAAACTTTGTTGGCCAAACTGTGCCAGCCTAACTCCAGGTTAGGATTGCGCCTTCACAGCCTAAATGCCTGTCACATGAAATTTCTCTGGGGTTAGAATAATATCTTGAAAAGGAGCAGGCTTATTTTCTAGATGAAGTGCCCAAGTTGCTCAAGACAAGGAATTGGAAGGAGCATGACAACAAGAAACCCCAATGTTATTTCCAGTTCCTCTTCCCCTCCCTGTCAGGCATACAAACTTGCTATCATTGCCATTCCGGTAGGCATCTAGTGCTTTTAACTGCTGCACAATGTGCAGTAATTCAGCAAGTGGCGCTTTCCCGATGGCTGCATCTCTGTGCTGGGCATTGCTGAATTTCTGCCTACATGTTGATATTAATGGTACAAAAAAATGGCCAAAAAAAAAATTGGCAACCCTATCCTACACCAGCCAAAAAGAGAACAACAACCTGCCCGGCCATCTGGAAAACTCTGAAAGCCTGGTTTGAAATTCCTCTTTAGATTGCATAGCAAATGTTGGAGATGTTTTAGGCAAGATGCCTACCTTTTTCCGCACAGAGGCTCTGCACCTCTAACAATGGCATGACAAACATTCCACAGATGTGGCCTGTCCTCCTCAGTACATTCCTTCAATATGTGCAACTATTGAGCCAGTGCCACATAGATACTGGTCAGTTTGGACCATTTTCCTCTTCTCCTGTGTCCTAAAAACAGCTGCACTCAACGCAAGGTACTTTGGGTGCAGGGCAGGAAATCCACCCAAATCTGCTACTCCCAAATCTGCCCCTTAAAGTAGAATCTTCACCCTTCCCAGTAGTAGGGTCAGACCCAGATTTGTCTCATGGATATTTTCCTTTGTGTCTATGAAGTACTTCTGCGGAAAAGCAGCGTTTTCATACTCCCAACAGGGTCATACCTATTTAGAGTGTTTATAAGTGGGGAGACTATAGCCCCCTGGTGAGTCATTTAGCTGGGTTGAATACAGAAGCTTACTGTCAGGGATACAGTAAGGGATACTGAATACAGAAGAGTAGAGAGCATCAGTATGGCTCCTCAGAGTCATCTTCTCAATAATGGTTTCATCTGCCCAACATGAATCACTGCAGGTCATCTGGGTGTGTTGAGAACCATTTGCACCACGCTGATGCTAATGGACAGGATAATTGTGACCTCTGCCTGCTTGGCAAAGGCGTAATGCATTTATCCTGAGCTTTCCATGGGCATCCTCCTTGTTCTCTGCTTTATGGAAGCAAATCATGCTGACAGATGTCCGTTTGTTAGTGGTGGGGGCGATACTGATGCGCAGTTGGCCGGCTGCTGATGGTGCAACGTGGAGACCCACCCAGGGCAGCCTGTGAAACAGAATGATGATTTCAGAAGGGTAAATAAGGAAGGGGATGCAAGGGAAAGAGCAAAGAAAGGCTACATGTGTTTTATTTGAGCCCTTGCTTGGTCATCAGAGTCAAGCTGCAGCCTGAGATTAATGTCTGTGAAATGCAGTAAATGACAGCTTGCTACCGAAAAGACTTGGTCCTATGGTCAGGGTGCTGGCCTGAGCCTCAGTATAAATGCCACTGCTTTGGAAGCTATTGGGGAGAAGAGATAGGCAGTAAAAGACAGTGATCTTGCCTAGGAAGATCTGCCTCTCCAAACAAAGGATGGGCAAGCAGCTCCGTTTCTATTCTGTCCTGGCTTCACACTATTTCCTTGGATTTCCACTCTGCTTTCTTTCCCTAAAAACCCCTGACTTTTTTTTCCAATGTCAAATAAACTATATATTTTAATACATTTTCCTAAGTATTTTTTGTATTGTCACATGTTTCCTCCCCAAGCAGATCTAGGACCCTTGTGGTCCATATATGTTCAGGTCATCACTTCAAGGGCTGTTCACATGCTGTGCCCAAAATTCTGAATCTGGATATAGCTGTCTCTACCTAGGTATACATTTCTGTGTGAATGAGGGCTCAGTCCTAACCTGGAGTTAGGCCAGCACAGTTTGGCTGGCACAAGGGACACTGTAAGGTATGTTTGGACCACTTCAGGAGCCAGACAGACCAGCACACAGATGTTTGCCATCCTCCCTGACTCCCAGAGTGGTCCAAACACACTTTACAGTGGCCCTTGTGCCAGCCAAACTGTGCTGGCCTAACTCCAGGTTAGGATTGCGCCCTGACTGCATCTTGGCTCGTATATACAGATTGTGCCTACACTGGAATGGAATATGTACAGACTGATAATGGTTAGACCTGGGTTGAGTAACATGTGAACAGCCCTGTTTTCAGTCAAAATTGGCCATGCTGATGAGGGCCAAGCCTCCTCTGTACAAGGCAGGTGGCTTGAAGCAAGTGATTGTGCTTCCATCACTGGCCCTCACCGGGCTCTACCTGTGACTTCTGGCATTGCTTGAAATTGCTGCTCAGGAAAGCCATCTGCTTTTCATAGCTGGCAGAGAGGCATGCAAAGATGCTATGTGCTTCCACCCTTTCTGAAGACAGTCTAGATAACATTCAATCCAAGACCAGGTGTGTGGGCACACGCATGTGCGTGCATGCATGCGCACGCTTACATCTCAGGGTGCCCAAGGGCCCTCATTTACTCTGCCACTTCTCAGTCCCTTTATTATCTTCCCATGGCATTTCCTTCCCCTGTTATGGATCTCCCCAGAATATATTCTTCAGCAGCAAACTGGATAGCAGCTCTCACCTGAAAGACCGCAGTGTTTAAAGAATGAAGCAAGATGCTCTTCTCCTGCTCTGCAATGGAGGAAGAGATTTGCAGGTTGCAGCATCTGAATTCAGATAATATATTACTCCAAAAAGTCTGTACGGCAAGATAAACAATACAGACAAGCTCTCCTTTGAATGCTACATTTTCAGTCAGAAGCCATAAAATAGCCTAGTGGTGCCTCCTTAGCTTTGCTCATCCCAGACTTCAAAGAACAGAAGAAAATATGTTTTTCTTTTGTAGGCAGAATTAGAAATTTCTTTCTTTTTAGTCAAGGGAAGAAGGGAGGGCAGTGGAGGGGAGGGATGGGGTTGTACTCAAACAACTCCAAAGGGAAAGCCAGGGAGGAATTCTCTCTCCATTACTTATTTCTCTCTACTGACTCAATATACAAGCGTAAATATGCACCTGAAACCTACTGGACAGAAAGCAGCCCTGAAGGTGGTTTGGAAAAGAAAACATTGACTTTTTTCAATAGGGAAAGGGTTCGGCCCAGTGATGTCATGTAGCCAGAACGCTCCAGAACGCCGTTCCGGTTGTTCCATGTAGGGCTGGCTCCGCCCACTGCAGTCATCACTGCTGCGCACCCCTGCTATACGCGAATGGGGCTGGCCGCGCCTGTGCCCTGCACGCCCGCAGCCGGAGGTTTCAGCCAGCCAGGCAGGCAGGCAGGCAGTGGACCGCGGGGGAAGCGAGGACACGCGAAGGAACTGCCAATCAACCATGCGTCCCGGTAGCTACTTCCTGCGTTCCGGTTGTTAGCGCAGGTAGATTCCACCACTGGTTCAGCCCCTCCTTCCCATGCTGCCTTTCTGCTCAAAACTGTAGAGCTCCCCAAATCTGTTTCTCAAAAATATAAATACACAGTCAGTCCTGGGGTTATCCGCTAGGGTTAGGTTCCTGGAAATCCTTATGTATAGCAAATTTGCAGATAACAAACCATTGATTCTATGGGATCAATGGGGTTAGTGGAAGGGGAATCCATAGAAACCCTCAGGAAGCCAGCAGAGTGCAGCAGGAAGCGCCAAAAGATCTCTGAATGATGTAGAGACCTTCCAGAGGCTTCAGGGATCTTCAGAATGGCACCTGCCACCAGCATGAATCCCTTAAACATGGCTGGTGGATGCTTCTGCCAGCCATTTAAAGGGGTCAGTGCTGGTCATTCTAAAGATCCCTGCGGCCTTTGGAAGGTCTCTGCATAGTGGATAATGACGTGCAGATAATGAGGAAAGGAGCAATTCTGCCCTTCGCAGGTAAGCAAAGTTGCAGATAGCAAGGTCGCATATAAACATGACTGACTGTGAATAAAAATGTACGCTTTTGCAGGCTAGCTTTATTATATCCATTTGCATGGAATGCCTGCACCATAGGTTCCCACTGGAGGTTTACCTCTGCAACTTTAACTTTCTAGTTTGACAGCCATTTGCGGGACTCCCTGTAGGAAGGTGTTCTGAATTAATCCTTAGCCACAAGAGTTGAGAAAATGCCAGCACTGATAGAGACAGGGCCGCTTTCCATGCTCCTGTTAAGCCACTTCCTGGTCATGTGACCACTACCCTTGCCCTGGCTCACCCCATAATGCATCAGGTGACACAGAAGTGGCTTACAGGAGAGCAGAAGACTGCCCTGCAGCCCTGAAAACAAAGTGATTTTACAACACAAAGGCTATTTTCTTACTGATTTTTTACTTTTTAAAACTTTTAAAAGGGGGCCTCCCCATCTGCAGCATCCGTGGATAGTGAAATCTGTGAACACTGGATCTGTGGGTAAGGTAGGTCTGTATTTCCAAGTCAAGTGAACGTGAGCAGGGGGACGGGGCTTGCCTATCTCGAGTTCTGGACATTAACATAAGAACATAAGAAGAGCCCTGCTGGATCAGGCCAAAGGCCCATCTAGTCCAGCTTCCTGTACCTCACAGCGGCCCACCAGGTGCCCCAGGGAGGCATGAAACAAGAAGATGCTTGCATCCTGTTGCCACTCCCTTGCACCCGGTACCAGTAGCCCACCACCTTTGTAAGGAGGTTGCACAATCCATCATTACCTATAGCCCACGATGGACCTTTCCTCCAGAAATCTGTCCAATCCCCTCTTAAAGGCATCAAGACCAGATGCCATCACCACCTCCAGTGGCAAAGAGTTCCACAGATTAACCACCCGCTGGGTAAAAAAGTACTTCCTTTTATCTGTTTTAACTCTCCCAACCCTCAGCTTTAGTGGATGCCCCCTGGTTCCGGTGTTTTGAGAGAGGGAAAAGAACATCCCTCTATCGACTTTATCCCTTCCATGCATAATTTTGTATGTCTCAATCATGTCCCCCCTCAGGCGCCTTTTTTCTAGACTGAAGAGCCCCAAACGCTGCAGTCTTTCTTCATAAGGGAGGTGCCCCAGCCCCGTAATCATTTTTGTTGCTCTCTTCTGCACCTTTTCCAACTCCACTATGTCCTTTTTGAGATGCGGCGACCAGAACTGGACACAATATTCCAGGTGTGGCCTTACCATCGATTTGTACAATGGCATGATAATATTGGCTGTTTTATTCTCAACCCCTTTTTTAATGACCCCAAGCATGGAATTGGCCTTCTTAATTGCTGACGCACACTGGGTCGATACCTTCATGGAATTGTCCACCAGCACCCCAAGATCTCTCTCCTGAGCTGTCACAGACAGCTCAGAACCCATTAGCCTATAGGTAAAGTTTTGGTTTTTTGCCCCAATGTGCATCACTTTACATTTGTCTATGTTGAAACGCATCTGCCATTTGGCTGCCCATTCCCCCAACTTGGAGAGATCCTTCTGGAGCTCTTCACAATCCTTTCTTGTTTTTACCACCCGGAAAAGTTTTGTGTCATCCGCAAACTTGGCCACCTCGCTGCTTATCCCTGTCTCCAGGTCATTTATGAATAAGTTGAAAAGCACGGGCCCCAAGACAGATCCCTGGGGCACTCCGCTTTTCACCTCTCTCCATTCTGAAAGTTGCCCATTGACCCCCACTCTCTGTTTCCTGGCCCTCAACCAATTCTGGATCCATAAGAGGACCTGCCCTCTTATTCCCTGACTGTGAAGTTTCTTCAGCAGTCTTTGGTGGGGGACCGTGTCAAATGCCTTCTGAAAATCCAGGTATATGATATCCACAGGTTCACCCACATCCACATGCCTGTTGACCTTTTCAAAGAATTCCAAAAGGTTTGTGAGGCAAGACTTACCCTTACAGAAGCCATGCTGACTTTCCTTTAGCAGTACTTGTTCCTCTACATGTTTTAGGATTTTATCTTTGATGAGGCTTTCCACCATCTTACCCGGAACAGACGTTAGGCTGACAGGCCTGTAGTTTCCAGGGTCCCCCCTTCTCCCTTTTTTAAAGATTGGCGTGACATTGGCTATCCTCCAATCCTCTGGTACCGTGGCCGTTTGAAGGGACAAGTTGCATACTCTAGTTAAGAGGTCAGCAACTTCGTTCTTTAGTTCCTTAATTACTCTTGGGTGTATACCATCTGGGCCTGGTGACTTATTTATATGTAGTTTATCAATTTGATCTAAAACATCTTCTTTATTAACCATTATCTGCTTTAATTCCTTAGTTAGGAAGGGCTGTTCGGGCTGTGGTATCTGCCCAAGTTCTTCTGCTGTGAAGACGGACGCAAAGAATTCATTTAATTTCTCTGCAATCTCCAAGTCCCTTTTTATCTCCTCTTTCCCTCCCTCACCATCCAGCGGGCCAACCGCCTCTCTGGCAGGTTTCCTGCTTCTAACATATTTGAAGAAGCTTTTATTATTCCCTTTTATGTTGCTAGCCATGCGTTCCTCAAACGCTTTCTTGGCCTCCCGTATCACCTTCTTACTTGTCTTTTGCCAGAGTTTATGTTCTTTTTTATTCTCCTCACTGGGGCAAGACTTCCATTTACGGAAGGAAGCTTCCTTGCTCTTTACAGCTTCTCTAACTTTGTTTGTCAGCCATGCAGGCACCCTCCTGGACCTTGTCGAACCCTTCTTTCTTTGCGGTATACACTTCCGCTGGGCCTCTACTACTGTTATTTTAAACAGCCTCCACGCAGCCTGGAGGGATTGGACTCTTTTTACCTTCCCTTTCAATTTCTGTCTAACTAGTCTCCTCATCTGAGGGAAATCTGCCCTTCGAAAGTCAAGGGTTCTTGTGTCAGATTTGCTCTGCACTCTTTCTTGGACATGCATGGCAAAACCAATCGCAGCATGGTCACTGTTCCCCAATGGCTCAGTAACACTTACATCCCTAACTAGGTCCCGAGTACCACACAATATTAAATCCAGAGTCGCCTGTCCTCTGGTCGGCTCCATGACTAGTTGCTCTAAGGCACAATCATTTAGCACGTCAAGGAATCCGGTCTCTCTTTCTTGACCAGAGCAGCAGTTGACCCAGTCAATATGAGGATAATTGAAATCCCCCATGATTACAATCCTGCCTCTCTTGGTCACTGCTCTGATTTGTTTCCTCATTTCAAGATCACCTTCAAGTTTTTGATCGGGAGGACGATAGCACACCCCCATTATTACATTGCTCTTACGGCCCGGCAGTTTAACCCACAGTGACTCCATGGTGGAGTCCGGCCCACCTTCAGTTTCTACTCTGCTGGATTCTATCCCTTCTTTGATATAGATGGCCACCCCTCCGCCAACACGCCCTTCCCTGTCCCTCCTATAGAGTTTATAGCCTGGGATTACAGTATCCCACTGGTTCTCTGCATTCCACCAGGTTTCCGTTATGCCTACTATATCAATCTTTTCCCTAGCCACCAAACATTCCAATTCCCCCATCTTTGCTCGGAGACTTCGAACATTCGCATAATAACACCTATATACGGGGTTGTCTAAAGAGGGACTGTTTTTTGATCCCTTTTCCCCTCCTCTCTTTTTACTGGACAAAGCGTCACTTACACTCAGCTTAGAAGTTCTATTTCCTACTCCTCCATTACTCTTTGGTACTCCTCCAGCCTCCTCTTCCCGTAGGGATGAGGAGTTCCGAACCGGACGCCACTCGGCTCCTGTCGGCTTTCCCCCAGGGATCAGTTTAAAAGCTGCTCTGCCGAAGCCCATCCCTCTTGTACAGGCCTGGCTTGTCAACTAGTTCAACAGAAACTGGATTAGCATGGTGATGCTAATACAAATATACAGCATATATATATTGTGGACGAACATCTGGATGTGATCTAGCCTGGTTGGTTGGTTGGTTGGTTGGTTGGTTGGTTGGTTGGTTGGTTGGTTGGTTGGTT
>JAJKFI010000052.1:1430963-1467782 GCA_029204185.1 Lerista edwardsae | reverse complement strand
TGTGTGTGTGTGTGTGTGTGTGTGTGTGTGTGTGTGTGTGTGTGTGTAAAAGGCATTTCAGAACTCCAAGTGAGGGCAGAGGGAAGCAAATGATTCATTTTGCTCTCACTGTACTGTGGGAGGTATGCCAGGCAACCATCTTTTCCTGGTTGGGTCTGGAAACCTTTTCCAGAAGGGTCGTCGCTTCTGTCAGAATCCCAGATCCCTCTGATGACAAAGTGCACTTTGCTTCAGAGGCTCTGATCTGGTAGCCCACCAGATAGGTCCGTGATGGCACACCTATGACACACGCATGTCAAAGGTGGCACGCCACAACATTCTGGGTGACACACCAGAGTTCATGAACACCCAACAACTGAGATTGTTTTATATGTATTTCATTTGTGTAATGATTTGGTATTTCTTTATATAATACGTAGCTCCACAAATGATTGGACAGTATATTTTTAAATAAATAAACATGTAAATAATTGTTTCTTTTTCACTTGGGATGGGGACGTGACACCCCAGCAGAATTAAGACCAGCATTTTTGACACTGTGAGCTCAAAAGGTTTGCTATCGCTGAGACAGGTGGTCATCTGGAAACCAATGCGCTCACTTACAGGAATAGAAAACAGAATCTTTTTTAATGGACCATTTAATTTTAATGGACGTTCTGCCTCTGTACTGTACCTGGAGATACCCTTTTTGTAGTTCCTGTGTTACAACTGCAATTATTTTCATATGGCATCTGTGTCAAAAAGGGATCGTTCTGCCCTCAAGGCTGACAGATATTTGTGCACACATGATGGGGAAAACGTGGGCCTTGAGGCAGCAATTTTCAATCTTTTTCATCTCACAACACACTGACAAGGCCCTTAAGTTGTCAAGGCACACCATTAGTTTTTTGACAATTGACAAGGCACAATGCTGCTAGTAGAGGGGGTTCCCATCCCCCAGTGGCCCTACTAATAAATCACTCTCTCCCAAACTCCTGCGGCACACCTGTGGCATGTGCGGCACACCACTGCATTAATCCCCATGTGAAGCAGTGATGTCAGAAGCAGAGGGAGAAAGTGCTTTCTCTCAATCTCTCTCCCAGGTAAAGGGGGGGGGGCAATTGGGGAACGTCCTGCCTGATCCAACAAATTGTGGGGAAACCGGGCCACAGTGGTGCACCATTTGGCCACTTCCAAGACAACTTCTTCTGTAGTTATTGTGGTGACTATGATTCAGTTTCAGCATGGCTGGTGCTTGCAGAAAAACCTCTGGGGATCTCTAGGCTGATTAAGGCCGCAACGCTAACCTGGAGGTAGGCCTCCACAAAGGACTTGCCAGCCCAAGGGTGTTGCAAACATGCTGTGAAGCACATTTGCACCACTTTCAGTCAGGGAGGCTGCCACACAGATGTGCACCTTCCTCCCTGACTCCGAGAGTGGGGCAAACGCGCTTTACGGTATGTTTGCGATACTCCTGGGCTGGCACTAGTCCCTTGTGCTGGCCTAACTCCAGGTTAGGATTGCACAACAAGAATGATTTCTTATGTGCATCAGCATCTGTACACAGTTAAGATCACAACAGTACATAAAGAGGCGTTCTCAGTGCTGCCCCACAGCTGTGGGTCTGCATTCCTCTGGAGCTACACCAAAACTAAGACCGTGCATTGCATTGTAGAACAATTTTTATTCAGGCTGACTTTGGGCATCCAGAGTTAAGCCAACTAGTTAACAGGTTTTAGTATACTGCTCTTGTTGCAAATTTTTATCTTCATTCCTGTCGGATATTTTTGGATTGGTTTTGTAATCTATTGTGGCCTGCTCGGCGTTCTTTCTGCAGACTCCTAGAGATGCTCAGGGCAGCATGCTTTACTTCCACATAAGAGAAGTGCAAGATTCTCAGACACCACAAAGGCTGCATGTTTGGCTCAGCCACTATTTTAGGACCATCAGCAGTTCTTGCCCCCCTCATCCCTTTTGAGAGAACAAAGCCTGCTGGTTTCAAAATGCCTTCCTTTTGATTCTTGGTGATGCTAGGCATGCTTTCATTCCCTTTGTTTGGGGTCTTGTAGGGTTAGGCAGGCAGAAATTGTAGGACAGCTTCTCTGGTCACCCTGAAGGGGGCCTGGGGGGGGGGCGAGAACACATTCCTTCTTGCCGGTGCATTTAGAACTTCAGGAGAAGCACAGAGTGAACTTGTGGGAGAATTTCTTCTGTCATGCTGGGTGAAGGTTTCTTGAATGCTCAGGTTGCTCTGCCAAATGTCTCCTGAGTATAGCAACCCAGGAACATTACTGCCACAACAACAGAGGGAAAAGCTGCCATAATCTGCATTTCAATCACTTGAAATGTATGTGTATCTTGGTTCCTTGTCTATGGCCATGCCTAGCAGAAAAGCTTCTTCTCCAACCTTCTGCCCCAGTTTTCTACTATGGCACCTGCTGCATTTGGGAAAAAATGAACCAAAGAAAGAAAATGTCAGAAATGGAGCACTGCATCTGATCTGGCCCTAGCAAATTTTGTTATAGATGTCAGGGATCTACTTAATAATGGAAACCACAGCTCCCCGCTAAAGCTATGGCTCTCCATGTTGCCAGAACTCTTCAAGGCATCAGAATTTGGTTTGGCATCTGGCTCTGCTTCCATCCACCCACATCACACCTGAAGTCTGCGGTGCTACAGGCAGTATAGCCTCCTACTAGGTAGGATAAGGGAATGTTCAGCTGGAATACGGCCAATTGATCTATTGTCATGCAATGAGGAAAGAGGCACGTTCTGAGCTTTGTGGATCTATCAGAGGAAGCAGGAAATGTATACTGTTGGCATTAAGAAGCAACTAATTTCACTGCAGTGGAGCCCTCTGTTTAATTGGGACCATATACCGGCACGTAGCATAATTAAATGGTTAGTTCTGAGGATCGCTAGAGGGGAAAAAAGGCAAAGTAAAAGCAAAGTAAATCTTTCCCTCCCTCCCTCCCTCCCTCCCTCCCTCTCTCTCTCTCTTTCACACACACACACGCACACGAGAGAGAGAGAGAGAGAGAGAGAGAGAGAGAGAGAGAGAGAGAGAGATATTATGGTTAATATACTGCTGTAGCACTGAGATTGGAATAGCTACTGCTGAATGCTGTGCAAAGCCAACTTCCCTGAAATTTAAAAATGCCACATGATAGAGATCAATTTCCGCTCTGCAAGCAAATATTATACTTACCACGGTGGGAGGATCAGACAATTCCCAATGCCACATTATGTTCTTGAATTACTTGGTGCTGACCACCATTGAAGACTGGGTGCTGTTAGGTTGATGAGAGCCTTGGTCTGATTGGGTAATGCCCAGTTTGTAATGTTGCTATTTTGCTTTGTTTTTAAATATCCTGTTTATGTTGAAAAACTGTATTGGGGCACTTGGAATCAAAGACCTCTTACAAATGCCATTGAAGTCAATGAGGCTTACTTCTGGCCAGACAAAGGACGATCCTATCCTACTTTCCAGGGCTGATGTAGCCATGCCACAGGGTAAGCCCTGCACCCTGCCATGGAGGGGCAGTCCAAGTAAAGGAACATTTGTTACCCCTGGACTGCATTGGAGCTGCCTCAGTGCTGGCAAGTAGGATAGGATTGAGCCCATATATAGGATTGCACTGGCAGTCTAGTCTCCAGTCCAGACTTGAAACAAAGACATTACTGTCTTTAAAATGCAAAATGGGGGGGGGGTAAGGATGGTGAAAGGGCAACACTGGAGCAAATTGTGAGCAAAGAAACTTGGAACAAAGGAAAGAGAAGACAAAGTGGATCAGCAGTGGGGTGAATGGAGCTGAGAAGAGGGGAGATGGGGTAAGGTGATGCTGTAGGAAACAGGAGCCAACTGGAGAGGGAGAAACTGGGCAATGCTGGAGCAGATGATGGGGGGATTAGGCAAGGCAGGGCAACACTGGGGAGAATGGAGCTGAAAAGAGGGGAAAGGAGGGAGCCAAATCAAGGGAACAGAACAGAAAGACAAAGAGCAGCAGTCCCATCCGCTCACTCACCCACTCCAAAAATCAAAGCACCGTCATCAGTAGGAAGTGTGGAGACTACTTCTTCACTTGCTTCCTGCCATACATTGTGGAAAGGGGAAGAGGATGCTCCCACAGTACCCCACAGTAAGGCTGCCCCCCCAACACCTCTCCCCCATGGATGCTGCTGCCTCCACTTAGCTGCCTTGTGCAGATCTCCCAGCTGGCATGCATGGGCTCTGGTTGCAGTGGGCAGTTCCCTTGTTTTCCTGGTATGGCTGGGTTCAGAGCAACAAGGAGGTTGAGCATCACAAACATTTCCAGCTGCCTTGGGGATGGGCCAGCCCTGATGGGAAAACTCAGAGGGGGACTAGATGACTGCATGCGGTCTCCTCCAGGGGAGGTGCCCCTTTGAAGGGGAGCAGAGTGTTTGGAGATAAGAGGACTCGTACACAACCTGTTGATTGCCCTTGATTGCAATATTATGACCCAGTTTGAATCCAGTTGGAATCATAGTTTTGGTTTTGGGAAGAGGAGCAAACAAAATTCTAAACTTGGTGGGTCTCGGAGCTGATCTAGCAGGGCTCTTTGTATGCTACTCTTATATAGGCATTATTTGCAGAAGATGAAAAATTCAGCTTGGTAAATAGTATATTCCCACTCTGGATCCTCAAGAAGTGCTGATAAACTGCTTCAACTAAAAATGCTTTGAACATTAGATTTTTTCCCCTCTTGTACACAAGAAACAGACAGACATTCCTCCCTTCTTTGTGCTGCTGGTGTTTATTCTTGTTTCCAATCTCCACTTTTCAACTTTACAAAGCTCTCATACAGATAAGTCATTTATAAAATATGTACAGAAAATTGCCATAGTACTCATCCCCCCCTATAAAGTCTGCCAGGCTCATAAACCAAAACATCATAGCAAAAGATACTTCCTTTGCCTGGCTGCGGGAGGAGGGGAGCAGGTTAGGTGCTGAGAAGAAAGATAAAGGGCTTGCTGTTGAAAAACATAAAGATTTCAAAGTGTGCAAGCAAATATTTACAGGTTCCAAGACAAAAAGTTATCTATAGTGCCATCTCAAGAATATACAGTAGGGGCTTGTGCTAAACTCAAAACTCCTCACAGTTCCATTTGTTATAATGATCTATATGGGCTATGTATATTGATTTCCGTGGTCCATACACTTAGCAAGAATACACATTTCAGATGACTTTGCATTTCCCTTGTAGGGAGTGGCCGAGACAGTTCCAAACATGGATTCATGTTTTATCAATACAAAGAGATGCTTTGGCAACATCCCTTCAATCTTGGGTAAATTCAAAAACATAGAGAATGAACTCCGGGAGATGAAAAGCCAGTCCTTCAGCCTGTCATAAGCATTGTGCAAGATGCAATTGCACTGTGCAATTTTCAAGAGGTTTTGGAATCAAAGAAATGACATGGGATTTTTTGGTCCAGCTGGAATGGATTCTGCACAATGTCTGCTACCCAGATAATAATATGAAGTGTATTTGTGTGCTCTGGCTCACCTGATAATAACCCAGCTGAGAAGCAGCGGCATTTTCACCTTCGAAGAGGATTCAGTGAGTCACAATTAAAGGTGATGCCTTTAAGTAGACACGAAAGCCAGTTAAGCAGGGGATGGTGTGTCGAAGGCTAAAGGCTGGCAATAAACACTGCTGAGGCTCGTATTTAAAGTCTTTAATTTGCTCTTTTGTTATAGCTTTTGCCTACAGCTCAAGCTCTGTTGTTTGGGAATGAAGCTTGATTGGGGGGGGGGGGGCGGAGAAGGGACAGATCAACAGCAAACTCAGTGGTGAATTGAAACAGAACAGAACAGGCCTGGGATTTGCTCTATGGGGCTTTTGCTGCAAGTGTGGGAAAACAGCACTTGCATTGGTTGTTTGTGAGTTTGTTGCTCAAGGCATAGAGTGAGCCTGCAGTTCCTTAGCTTTGACACCCGTTGGCGATCAGGGAGGGGGTCTCAACCTGAAATACGTTGCCCTCTGTTAGCCTGGTGCCAGGACGGTTCCACGCCGAGGTGACGACGGGAAGGGGAGAGGGTTCAAAATCCTCAAAATCAAAGGGAGGAGGAGATCTTTTTCCAGACTATTTTGAGAAAGGTGCGCACACATGTGTGGAAGGACTGAAAAATTAAAACTTAGCACTTGCATCGCACGTTTTGAGAGCCCAAACCAATTCACAACAACCCTGTTGGGTATTCTCTCCGAGGGCTGAGGTTGAGAGGGAGCGGCTGGGTTAGCTGGGATGTTCACGGCAGAGGTGCTGAGTCACAGCTCAGTCTCAGCTGCTCGGCTCTCAGTCTATGGGGCACAAATGTTCTTGCCAAAAGAGCATCACGCTTAGGGCAGGGGCTATGCAGAAGGGAACTGTTTCACAAAACACTAATACCAAACGTTTTCGTGTCAGGACCCAAACGATATCTATTGGGACCCACCTAGTTTTATGAGACTAAAAAAAAAAGAAGTTCCACTTTACCAGTCGCTCAAGCCTCTGTTTTTATCCTTTTTGCTATTTGCGGGCGGGGGGGACCTTCTGGAGCATTTGTTGAGCTCCATGTTCATTCAATGGGGACCATTCTGGTGGCCTGGTGTTCTCCTTTGCCTGTTCTTCAATAGGAGCCTTGCCTACTCCTGAGTGAATGTGCAGGTGTGGCTCAGTTTCACTTTCCATGGGGCTCAATATATTTTCCTTGCCAGCTTGGGGGGAGGGACTTCATTTCCCAGAGGGGGGTTTTTTTTTGGGGGGGGGGGGCTACATTCATTAGAGTGGTTGAACAATTCTGATGGCGCTGTGTTCCTCTTAGCCTGTCCTTTGAAGTGGACCAAGGCATATTTGCCTACTCATGAGTAACCATGCACATGTGGGGCTCACAGCCCTATCCTAACTTGTGCTGGAACAGGCAGGCCAACTGGCCTGTGTGATAACTGGTGCAAGGTAGGTGCTGGCTGGAGTGCGACTCAGAATAAGGGGGTGTTTCCTCTTTCCCCAAGTCACACAGCAGCCACCCCTATGGGCCTGCTCAGATCTGTGACACAAATATGAGCAGCCTGAGTAAGACCAATCTGGCCAGGAATGTGTGTTAGGATTCAGCCTGCACAGCCATGGCCAATCCCACCCCCGCTCCCAGGCCTGATCCACCTCCCAGTCCACCCTCTCCCTGAACTAAAATGCTCCCTCCCTGCCCCCCCCCAGAACACCTTCCTGCCGCCCTCTTCAACCCTCTGTGCTAGCCTGCCTTGGCCTGCATGAACGTACCCTCTCCAGAGCTGGATTTGGCCTCTGAGAGCCCGCACACATCCTTGCACTGACTCAGCCGTCTCCTGAGTAGTTGTGAACGTACTTTACAGCATATATGCGACGCTCCTAAGCCAGCACAAGGGACTTGCGCCAGTCCAGCAAGAACCCAGGATTGCACTCTCCGTTTTCTTTTCCATAGGGCTTAATACATTTTCTTTGCCAGCTTTCCAGTTTCAAGAACAGATCAGGTTGCCACCCACTAGTGGGTCATAAACCACAGTTTGAGAACCACTGCACTAATACAATCATATTGCTGTGCACCCCGTACTAATGTACAATATGCAGACATATCAATGCTCTTTCTCTCACACACATACCCAGTGGTGTGCGCGCACACACATACACTGTCCAGGAGAAGTCAGCTTTTTCAAACTCTTTTTGTGTTCTCAGCCGTGGTACATGTCCCCTTTTTGTATTGACTTATTCTGTGTGACCAATACAGCAATTCATTTCCTATGCATGCCAATTTTTCATGTATGTGGAACCCTTTAATTTGTTTATTAAAAAAAAACCTCAGCCCCCAACACAGAGCCTCCAGGGCCCTTGTGGGGTTTACTAATCTGCCTGTTACATGGGGAGTCAGAGATTCCTGTTTCCTCATCAACGCAAGCATTTTGATGTCACATCTATGCCTTTGTTTCAAATGAGGACAGTTCTACACACAGCACTGAACAAGTGCTAAGGAGCTGACTCATATGCCAAGTGTCAGAGTTTGGACCATGCATGACCACAAGAGATTGTGCCTGCACTGTCACACTCATGATCTCATAGAATTTGGCCACTGTGCCCCTCAACCTAAGAAGTCGGGTTTTCACCCACCAGCAATCATCAGTATCTAGTGACCTCGAGAACATTTTATTTCTTTAACCCTATGTGTACAAGTGAGCGGGCAGGGCAGACCTGACAAAAACTGAGTGCTTGGGAGAGTGGAGCAGTGAGTTGGCAAGGCCCTTGCACAAATGCTGCAGTGTTAATGTACAAATATCTTCTCAAATATAGTGTAACAGGAAGCACATCCATTTCCACAGATCTGGCCTGAATGGATGTACTGGTGTGTGCCCAAAGGAATGCTTGCACAAATGATTACAGATCACGCACAACTATTGCTGAAGGAGATTACATACAGAGTTTGTACAACTAAGTATCTGCAAGGAAGACTGCTATATTGTGCACCTCTGTATGTGTGTGGAATACAACATTTGTGCATAAGGGAACAATTGCATGAGAGGAGCTTGTGGACCACCAAAAGTCAGGTAGGGGAGTACATTTCTCTTGCTTGGTCCCAGAGTGTGGAGGGTCACCGAAGGTCAAACTGTCCATAGCTTATGCAGGTGACACTTGGCTGGAGGAGACAGAGGATACCTCAGTCTTGCTCTGGGATACCGTTGATGAGACATCATCATCCCCAAAGGGGTTCTTTCCACAGCAGATTGTGGTGATCATGCAATTACGGAACTGGGAAGAAGAAGAAAAAGAAAGAGCAATTCAAGTATACTCTACAGCAGTGATATTCAATTTTTTTAGACCGGGACCCACTTTTTAGACTGTCACTTGTGTCAAGACCCACTGGAAGTGATGACATTAACCTGGAAGTGATGCTGTGGCAGGAAGTGACATCATCAAGCAGGAAGTGCTGTCATTGTAACATAATAAAAGGACACTCCTGAAATACAAATTAGCATTCTTGGACTGAAGCAATTGTACAACCATGAAATATCCCTGACAGAAAGCAAGATTAGGACAAAATTTTATGTAAAAGCACTGAACTAAAAACAATTTTAAAAAAACCAAAAACCCTCACTTGAAAATTCAAACTGTTAACACTTACAACAGGAATATAGCAAGGGGCCTGCAGCTTCCAAGATGGCTGCCCCCAGCTTTCCACAACCCACCATATATCAAGTTGCAACCCACCAAGTGGGTCCTGACCCACAGTTTGAATAACACTGCTCTACAGTCAGGGAAGTTCATCTCTGACAGACAGACTCTGGGGCAAAAGGGAGGGACTCTGTATGCCTCATAGGCTTCATTGGGTTGTTAATAACCAGTTTATTAACTTACATCACAAAGATGTAATTTCCAAGAAGCAACTTGATGTCCATTAGGTACTCCAAGTAACTCAGAACAGCAGATCAAGAGAGATCCTTATGTACAATCGGACAAAGGCCAATAAGGAATGCTATTGGCTGGCATTGAGGTTTATGAGCAGAGCCATAATGAAATCCAAGCATGCAGCAGCAGAAAATTACCATGCCAGATGGGGGAACCTTCTAAAGGAGGCTGGTGACTAAAGAGCATAATACCAACTTGTAAGTATAGAGGAGTTTTCAGTAAAGCTTACTGGCCACAATGGGTTTTTCTTTACCTGATCCAGGAAGAATCTCACCTGTTTGTTCATGAGGACATAGATGACGGGATTGTAGAGAGATGAACTCTTTGAGAAGAAGGCAGGCACTGACATCAACGTAGCAGAAAACTCTGCCCCTTTGTTGGTGAAAATCCAAAATGCCACCGCCGCATAGGGGGTCCAGGCCAGGAGAAATCCTAAAACCATTAGGATCACCATGCGGGTAACCTCTTTCTCTGCCTTTTGAGTGGTTGCAGATTCCTGCTGCTGAGCAGCTGCCTGGGGACACAGGAAAAGAGGTTGGATCAAGGGGATGCTCTCAAACTGGCCTAAAGTGAGGGCAAATTGTACACTATCTTCTCAGTGAGGTGGAGGATACAACAACCATCCCTGCTGCCCACCACTGCTTGTCTTGAGCACTAGAAGTTGGCAGAAGGCTACTGTCCCCCAGCAACCAGAAGATTGCTAGAACTGGCAGTTGGTCCTACCACTTGCTCCCAAGCGGATGCATGAAGAAACAAGTGCTGGGAAGGACTGATCCCTTTCCCATGTCTGTTTCCATTTGTCCATGCCATCAAGAGAAGACAGCTTGCTGGCTTCTCCTTCCTTGGGATTGTGACAAGTGGTAACTGACCCTGTAGCCTGGGCCCATCATCCACTTCTTCTCTGAGGCTGGTGAGAGCGACGTGTTCAGAAACAGCTTCACCATCAGCTGTCTTGGCTGTTTGCTGCCTCCTGCCAGTAGCATAGCAAGAGGAGAGTCACAGCACTACCTTTTGCATGGCGCCTCAATACGCCGTGCAAACGGTCCTTCCCCCTCACCTTTGGAGCCATTCCTGTGGCTAGAGCAAAATGGAGGAAACTGACATGAGTGGAAGAAGAGCAAAACAGAGAAGGAGCTGCTTGCATGGTGTGTTGAGGCACTGTGCAAAACTTAATGCTGTGACACTCTCTCTAGCTACGCTACTGGAGAGATGCCAACATTAGTGCAGGACTACCTTCAGGTTAATTCATTCATTAAGAGGGTAGCATGTGAGTTGGCCCTTAGAGGGAACTGGATATCTAGAACAGTGTAGAAGGAAAAACAGCAAATTGGATACTAAGGAGATCTATAAAGTAGGTTCCATTAAAAAAAAAAAAAGCCCTTGGGGATATGTAGTTTCCAATAACACACTTTCCAACAGCCTTATGGTCTTGCTGCTTCAGAATCCCTCCCAGCCTTGACTTGATTACATAGCATAGATAAATACTACATAGACAGCAGTAAGATCATATCCAGGTATCTTGTAACATCCCTTAAACATTATGATCTGAAGAGTCCATCTTCCAAGGAAGAGTCATCAGCATTTCTTTCAACGACTTCCCGTATTTTGAGTGTGAAGGAAGATACTTTACCTCTCGAACTTTGCATATGAGTCTCCCATAGGAAAAGAAGATGACCACCACAGGGATCATAAAGTGGATAACAAACATGTAGAGGACATAGGATTCATTGTGGTAGTCAGGATTGTGAGTGTAATAGTCAGGGCCACAGGAGCACTGCATCCCCTCGGGTATGTATCTACCAAACAAGAAAGCAAGCAAAGCAAGAGTTAGAACTTCTTATAGTCAATAAGACTTTTGAATAAAAAAAGAATCACTGGATCAGAAACTAAGGCCTATCATGTGACCAAAAACGTCACTGATAATAGGGGCCAAATCCTATCCATCTTTCCAACACTGGTGCAGCCATTCTAATGGAGCATGCACTGTACCCTCAGTGAAGGAGGAGCAGTGAAGGAGGTCTCCTCAAGGTAAGGGAACATTTGTTTCCTTTCCTCAGGGCTGCATTGCAGCTGCACCAGCACTGTATAGTTGGATAGGATTGATACCAAATTCCACATATACCAAAGTTTTTAGCTATGGCAGGAGGTTATGTTCAGGTGTAACATCTTAAAGAAAGCAAAAGGTAATCTAGCTGAGAGTGGCAAATTCTCAAACCTGAACCACACTTTCCTATATTGTCTCTTCGCGACCCCATGGACCACAGCACACCAGGCCTCCCTGTCCTTCACTAGCTTCCAGAGTTCGCCCAATTTCATGTTCATCGCTTCGCTGACACTATCTAACCATCTCATCCTCTGCCGCCCCCTTCTCCTTTTGCCTTCCATCTTTCCCAGCATGAGGGTCTTTCCAAAGAGTCCTCTCTTCTCATGAGGTGGCCAAAGTACTTGAGTTTCAGCTTCAGGATTTGTCCATCCAGGGAGCAATCAGGCTTGACTTCCTGGAGGATTGACCGATTGGATCTCCTTGCAGTCCAGGGGACTCTCAAGAGTCTTCTCCAACACCATAATTCAAAAGCATCTATTCTTCGGCGCTCTGCCTTTCTTATGGTCCAGCTCTCACAGCCATACATTGCTACTGGGAAAACCATAGCTTTGACTAGGCGAACCTTTGTTGGCAGGGTGATGTCTCGGCTTTTTATTAAGTTGCCTAAGTTAGCCATAGCTTTCCTCCCAAGAAGTAAACATCTTTTAATTTCATGGCTGCAGTCACCATCTGTGGTGATCTTGGAGCCCAGGAAAATAAAGTCTGTCACTGCTTCCATTTCTTCCCCTTCTATTTGCCAGGAAGTGATGGGAGTGTTTGCCATGATCTTAGTTTTTTTAATGTTGAGCTTCAAGCCAATTTTGGCACTTTCCTCTTTCACCCTCATCAGAAGGTTCTTTAGGTCTTCCTCACTTTCTGCCATTAGAGTGGTATCGTCTGCATATCTGAGGTTGTTGATGTTTCTCCCAGCAATCTTGATTCCAGCTTGTGAATCATCCAGCTTGTGAATTTCCTATATTACCATCCACAAAATGCTGAAGTGAATTAAGAGGTCTTGGCTCAAGTGAAACCATTAAGAAGTGTTGAGGGAAAGAAAAAAGAGTAGCAAAAGATTGGGAGTAAGGCTAGCAAACTGTCCCAGGCAGGTTTCACAAATTCCCAATGGAAGGCATTAGCTCAAGTCCTAGCCATTCTGAAGTCCCCTGATATGAGCCTGCTTTTCATCCATTCTCAGTCTTTGTCGACCCCAAAACATTTTAGCTTAAGGACCTAAGGATCCAAATCCACAGGGCAGTGGCCTGGCAGGGACCTGGGGATGGGAGCTTGGATGCCTCCATCGGAACTAGTACATTATAGGCAGGGGCATGTCCTATAGTGGTACGTATAGGCACATATATGCTGGTACATGTAGGCAGTGGCACTATGGATTGGAGAGAGCAGGGGGCAGGGAGGTGGCGGATCTTGGCAGCATTTTTTATGCAAGATCTTATCCCCTCTTTTTTGGAAACTCCCAACCCCTTTTCTCTCCTTGGACACGTGCCAGCAAAATGGGGTCCGATCTCACACACCCCAATAGTACGCAGCACACTCTGTGGTGTAACTTCATGCTATATTATGGCATGGGATAGGATTGGGCAGGGAAATCCTTGCAGCAGCCTCCAGTCACTCCTAGCCTGTTCCCACTATGTTTGGTTTGAATTTGCAGCCCACTTTTCACACTGTCCAGGCACCATACAGACCCAGAAGGGCCTGAGTGATGTTCACTGAAGGTTAGTAGATGAGCCTAAGGCTTTTGTAGACAACACTTACCTGGTGCCTCCATTCTAGAAGGACTATTACTCCAGGATACAGGAGAGGATTGTTTTGAAGAAGTGCTTCATGTGAAGTAGCTGCACGTTCTACCTATCCTAAGTTACCAGACAGTTATATGGAACAACTGCAAACATTATCCTCTCTGGTGAATACTGTAATATTCAAGAGAGGGCACAATGTCAGGGCAGCCCTGAGTTTCCTTTCCAGGATATCTGATGTGTCCCTTTGCCACAGTAATGATGTCATGCCAACGTCTAGATTTACCGGAAGAAGGCGGCAAATGAACTGAGCATGCTTGCTGTTTGCTCCAAGGAGGTATGTTGCACTTGGAGATGTAGCATCAGTTTGTTATGACACATACTTTTCCCACAGGGCACCAGCGATTTGTTCTTGTCTCTGCGCAGCTGAGTGTGTGGTTCAACTTGTCAGCCACCTGTTCATTTCTGTGGCAAGTAGAATGAGGGAGTCAACAGGATGGGAGTACTTGAGTCTCCCAGAGCAACTACAATACTGCAATGGATATCATATCTATTCCTGCTGAAGATGCTAAAGCAGGGAGTATTAAACTTTGGATCCAAATGCCAGTTTCATGGGATCTTGTATCTGTGTTGCATCTATTGAGCTATGCATTTATGTTGCAGCTATACTATGTATCTCTGTCCTACAAAAACCTAAGACCCACTAACCAAGTTTGCATCTCTCAGTCAAGAAGAGGTGGCTGCAATCAAGGTCTATTACTGAAATCAGAAAATATATGCTTCCCTATTTCTTGCTTCCCTATTTCTCACTTCCAGAGTTCATTCACTTAGAGCCCAATCCTATCCCCTGCTCACACTATAGCATGCAGCTGTGCCAAAAAGGTGCAAAAAAATCTACACTTTCTTTTTACTTCCCTCTGCATTAGCCCACAGGCTGCATAAGGGTCTCCTCAGACAAATGTCAATTTGGTGGTGTATGTTTGAACAGAGAAAAGGGACAGGGAGGTTTTCAAATGAGGGGATAAGATCCAGCATGTGTGACAACTATCGAATCACTTCCTCCCCCTCCGTACACCCCGGTTCCTCCCCCAATATGCCCCATTACTCTCTTTTCCCACCCATTAATCACACACACACACACACACACACACACACACACACCTGCACCAGATCAAGTAACCAGCCACTGCAATGGGCTGATGATGATGCCACCATTTTGTGGCACCAGCTCAAAAATGGCCACTGGTAGCATGCTCCTCTGGGAGTGGCAGTGTCCCACTGTCATAAATTGTATGATGGGATTGGACCACTACAGAGTCAAAGAATGATTAAAGCCCAAACTATACATTGCTATGAACACATCTATACGGACATCAACATTTTGTGAAAGAGGCAGGACATGATGATATGCATTGAAGACACATGACACAATGTCTTCATGCTCAGGGTTTCTCTGCTTCCACTGCAAGTAGGAGCCAATTAGGTGGAGCAGAGATGAGGAAACATTGAACACAAGGATGTAGTCATGGCTGGTTTTATCAGTAACTAAGCATTACCAGTGATGGAGGAGAGATGTGGGCTAGCAGAAGCGATGCAATCACAGACACATGTGATTTGACCTTCTGAGGTTGAAATGAGTTGAAAGAGACTCCTAACAAAATCCAATCATGGGTGAGCCCCTGGAAACACCTCTTGGTGTAGTAACAGGGTTGTTATCACAGGATGGTTACCCTGGAGTAATGATTGCCTAGTCAAGCTCAGGGAAGGCATATCAGTGTCCTTAATCAAAGCAGTCAATATTTTGAACAAGGGGAGATGCTTAGATATTCAATAGATATGTAACAGCTGTATTTTTTTCTATCACTGCAGCATCGTGATGGCCAGAGATACTATTTACCTCTATAGTGTTTAGAAACATTGTTATTTATTTTACTCTCCAAAGTAAGCCAATTGTGTTCAGTAAGACTTAAACTATAATGCTCTCTTACTCACTAGAAACATTCTGACAGCTCAACCCTAACCTGTGCTGGAACAGGCTAGAGCCTCCATGGGGCAAGGGGAAGTTTGTCCCCTTACCCTGAGGTAGGCGCCAGCCTCCCCAAAGGGGCTGATTGGATCTGTGCATGCCGTTAAGCAGGTGCAAGTCCAAGCACACGGCAGCTACCCGAATTGGGGTTGTGCAGCTCGGGGATAGGGGTTTGGATGCAGCCTAATGGCTGAATCCAAACTCCACCCCCTTCCCAGGTCACCCCACCCATCAGAACCATGGTTACACCCCGCCCGCCAGAACCATGGTAACATGATGGTTACTTAAACCATCAGTGAAATTTCCTGGGCCTCCTACTACTGTGCATAAAGACACAGGTTGTAAACAGTGTTTCTAAACATTGTGGGTTCTAAACAATGCTTTGGAAATCAAGCTGCCGGAGCCAAGTGTTAATAGTGTATGCCAGGACATTAATGCTTGATAAGACACTTGTACCCTTGCTTTCCACTTCTATGCATGAGAGAAGCCTGTTGATCTATGTGAAAATTATTAAAATGACCCTGAGCACTAGGAATACAGTGAACATTTGAAACTGATAATAAGAGATTCAGCTGTGGTTGCTGCTCTTGCATTTCCATTAAATGTTTGTAGTGAGGACCATATTGGGGGGGGGGGTAGAGAAAGTCGTTTGGTTGTGATCTAAAAACAAACTCCTCTTATCCAAAGGAGTTTGGAGGAGGATTGTATTTCTTGAAAGAATTCCCCAGTGCCACATCAAACTGCTTTTGAAATGGAGATGGTGTTTAACAGTAGACTGTAATATGGCATGGATATGGGTGGTTGGAGGAAAAAATGTAAAAAAAAAAAAAAAAAAGATGTTTGTTGGACCCCAGCCCTTGTGTATAAGAAAAAACAATAGCATTTGTGAATTAGTCTTTCTACTGTGAACATTCTTTGTGGATCAAATATTGAATTTGGCAAGAGAAATTAATGAGAAATTCTCTGATAACAACTTTTGCATTGGAGGACCAGAAATGGAGTCTCCAAACAGCCCTCCATGGCACAGAAATCTCCAGCCTTTTCATTGAATGCAAATGTTCCAGCATTGCCTTCAGTTCCTATTATCACCCAGTATTGTTAGAAGTAAAGAGGAATTAGCAGGTTTTAGCTTCTCTTACTTGTTAGGGAATCCTACTGATTGAGGGCGCAATCCTAAACTGAGTTAGGCCAGCATAAACTAAGCCAGCAAAGTTTGGCCAGCACAAGGGACACCGTAAAGTATGTTTGGACCACTCTCGGAGTCAGAGAGGTCAGCACAAGGATGTGAGCCATCCCCCCCTAACTCTGAGAGTAGTCCAAACACGCTTTATGGTGGCCCTTGGGCTGGCCAAACTTTGGTGGCTTAGTTTATGCCGGCCTAACTCCAGTTTAGGATTGCGCTCTGAGAGTTACTCAAATGGATAGGACCTGTCTGAATGGTTAAAGACTGACAAAATGAGACCAACAGTTTTACTAAAGCTAAAGTTAGTCTATAGTGCTTGCTGGAGCAGAAACAGATGTTGTGTGTGTGCGCGCTCATGCATATATGCACGCACGCACGCACAAATATGCCCCGGGCTCTCCAATGGAGAAAGCAGCTGTTAAATGGAGCACAGCAGGTGGAACACGGCATTAGACAATCGCATTACAAGCAGCCAGCACTTCCACTAAACTCCCAGCTAAGCACAGAGAATCTTTTTCCTTCCCCTCCCTTTTTTTATTGGCTTGGTCTTCTCAGATTAAATGGCAGGAGGTTTTAAAAGGTTCTGGACAACTCCATGTCACAGTCAGTTGGGGTAGTTCAGAACAAGGGTGGCATCATATGTCAGCTAGAGCAGGCACTGGCTGAGGGCACCCACACATTAGAGGACCTGCCAGGCCAGGGGTCCCCTTGAATTCTCAATACTGGTGGCAGTGGTGGTACTCAGTGCATCCTCAGGAGACACCATGAGGACCCAGGCCTTTGGCAGAAATAGGCCACCAAGTGCAACACTAGTGAACACAGATGCGGAGCTGGACTGCAATGATAGACTAAGCTGCATCAGGGCACATTAGTAGAATTTGAGATCATAGGCAACAAGACCATCCAGAACCAAGCAGAATTCAGGGGGTTAGTAGTCATACTATTTTCTCTTGTTTCACCCTCATGGAAAGTCATCCATGTCATTGAATTAAAGTCATGGAAAGTAATCAAATTAACAGTGTGCAATACTGCTGCTTTCCAAACGACAGATTTGGTTGTGTGGAGTCTTACAATGTTTGGGACATGGCAAAGCTTCACAACATGCTCATAGCTCAATGTACACTTGCCATATACCACCCCACCTTTCGGTCAACTGTGGCAGCATTGCAAGAAATGTGCGCTGAGTTGTGACTTGCTGACTTGTAAAGCACTCACATAACCACCTGATGACAAACTGCACCCATCTACTCAACCCACATTCTCAATGCTACAGTGAATTGGCCTCAAGATACAGTTTAAATGGCTGCGCTGAGAACGATGCCTCCATTTTCCTCCAAGAGTGAAAACACATGAAGACCTTTGGCTGCTGGAGTGATCATCTGATTGACCAATCATGCCAACAGGGTCCCCAGAGAGTCCTATCTGTGTGATTAATATTTGCAAGGATTGGTAGCTTGCGCATTCAGATGTTACTAATTATGTGGCAAATACAGGGGAAACATATATGCATTGGTCCAATTCTGCCTTCATCACCACTGTTGTGTATCAAGTGGGGCAGACATTAGTGAGAGCAGATCAGGATCTGGTTCATTGGATTTAGACAATTCCTGACTGTTTTATTTAAGTATGTACAGTATATGAATGTAGAATTTCACTTACCTGGACCAGCCAAGCAGGGGTGGAGCGGCACAGGCAAAGGCCATAAACCAAGTAAAAGCAATGCCCATCATGGCATGGGTGGCAGAGAAGCGGAAGTTGCCCATGGGTTTGCAGATTACTATATAACGCTCTATGGCCAGGACAACCAGTGACCACAGGGCAACCTGACCTGCAAGTAGCAAAGGTGAGATGGAGACACACATGCAAGGCAATGTAACACAAGTTGGTCGGGCACATAAAGGGCTCTTTGAGAGCCTTCCTCATCAAGATGGTTCACAATACCACAGTAGCCCAGTCTGGTAGTCCCAACCCAGAATGGTGAGTCCAGAGACTGTGTGATTTGCCTTTGCTAAGAGCTCATTTTGCTCTGCATTCAACAGATAGCTTGCAAGACCAGTGATGCGTACAACGGCCATGTAAAAGCCACTGATAGCAATTCATGACTGTGATCAAACGCCAGGAACATTACAAGAATTATCATACTCTGATTGTGTACAGGAGCATCTGGGCCTATTAATCTATTTATCAAAAGTAATCAAAACTCAGGGGATTATCTAAGCTGAGCAAAGGCTGAGCCATAAGCCTGTTAATGTCCCCAGCATGTGATTATCCGGTGATAAGACCACAGGGTTTCATGCTGGAAAGGCAGCTGCTCCTTGTCAGTCAGGACATTTTTTGCCAGCTAAAACAGTAAATCTCACATTTCTTATGAGGACGATATTTCTGCACTAGAGCTTTTGCTGTCTCTTTTCTTTATGGTTTACCCTTCCTGGCATGATGCTGGGTTCCTTACCACAACCGTTTCTGCTTAATGGTTCTCAGCAACATGTATCTGTTGCTCTGTTTGACTGGTTGAATTTAGCCAACAAATAGTGCAAGCTTATGCATGTCTACCCCGCCTCTGCATATCTACTCTACTCAGAAGTCCCATTGTGTTGAACAGGGCTTGCTCCCTGGGAAGTGTTATTGAATTGCAGCCAGAATTACACAGGATCAGGCACTGATCCTGCTTTGAACTGGAGATTTTTTTTTCTTTAATCAATTTACAGTAACAGGGCATTCGGCACCTGATCCAGCCCCCAGTTTGGCACTGCAACACCCAAGTAAGCATGGGGGGGGGGGATGGGAAGTCAGCATGAGCTTTGCATCTCACTTGTTTTAAATTGGCACCCTGGAATGACCCCTACTAAAGCAGACCACCAAATGTTCATTGGATTCAGCATCACGTTCCCTGCATTGGTCAGTCAAATACTTCCGAGACAGCTAGCACCTCCATAGGGGCTGACTGAGGTGGTAGCAGCAGCAGATTGGTGGAGGTCGCCCAGAGGCACAGGGAGGGTGCTGCAGGGGGGAAGTGGGCACACCAAGCTTTGCTGTGGTGAGCACAACAGTGCAGCAAAAACCCATGCGCTTTTCACCTTCCCCCTCCTGTGCATTTTGATCGCTCCTAAATGGAGTGATTCCAGGCATAGGGCAACGCACAGAGGTGTAGTGGGAGTGTAGGGGCACAGTGACATCATCCCGCCCCCAAGCGTACTGCAAGCCGAGTACGGCTCTGAGGTCACCCACCTCCACTCGCTCACTTGCCGCTCCCTTTTTCCATTAGCTGAACTGGAAAACAGATAGGTGGACAGTGCAAAAGTGGAAGTGTGGGGACGAGGAGGGTGCTGAGCTAGGCCAGTCATTTCCAACTGGTATTTCGTGAAAGGTCCACACAGGTGTGCCATGGGAGTTTGGAGCACGGTGGCTGAAAATCACTTAAAAACTCCTTGGGGTTCTATGGCTCTGCTTCTACCGTTTCAACAGTCTGTAGTAACAAATTGTCCCTCCACTGCAGAGGAATTCGTTACTACAGACAGTTGCAGTAGAGACAGAGCCGCAGAGCCTGGAAGAGCCACCCAGCAGCCGGAAGGGACATCACAAGAGGCAAAGACCATAGAGGTTAGTGTGCCGTGTGAAGAAAAACATTCAAAATGCTTTCCATCCCTTTATACCATCCCTTTTCTTTTCCAGTCCAGGGAGTGAAAGATGCAGTAGCTGACTTATCACCAGATACAAGTGGCAACATTTGGGATCCCACTTCAGTCACTGAGAAGTCTGGGATCAGTCCTGTGAGAAGCCCACAAGCAGGGCTGAAGACAATACCCCACCTTTGCTGTTTCCTCCAGTAATTGGTATTCAGAGCAATACTGGCTCTGGACAAAGAATTCTGCATATCCATCACGGCCTTTTTTTTTTTAAAGCATGTAGAACAGCTCAAAAAATATAAAGGAATTTCTCAGGGAACCTGGATTCTGCTCAGGCTAAGGATAAATGATTGCTTGCATTTCTTGTTGCCCCTTTGTTAACTCTCCCATTAACTCTAAGGGTGCAATCCTAATCTGGAGTTAGGCCAGTACAGTTAGGCCAGCAAAGTTTGGCTGGCACAAGGGACACCATAAAGTATGTTTGGACCACTCTCGGAGTCAGAGAGGCCAGCACACAGACACGTGCCATCCTCCCTGGCTCCAACAGTGGTCCAAACAGGCGTTACGGTGGGTCTTGTGCCGGTCAAACTTTGCTGGCCTAACTCCAGGTTAGGATTGTGCTCTAAGACTGGACAAGCCTTGTTCCTAATGATACCCACAGAAGCAGCTTGCTATTCCAACTCCCCATCAGCCCCCTCTGAACACTCTTGCTCTTATCTTGAACCTGGCCCCTTTCAACGTATTTGTTCTGGGGGGTGCAACTAGACATGAGGTCATACAGGAGATGGAGACTTCCCATAATCTTTTTAAAAAGTTAATAGCAGTTGTGGGAGGGGGATGACAGAGGAGGCCATTTTAGTGTAAATTTTAATGTAAAGTTCCCAGCCACCCCCAGTGCTGCAGACCACATCCAAATGGTCATCCTTGATCAGACTGGTGCTATCATTAGGCCCACTAGGCAGCTGCCTAAGGTGCAGACCTCAGAAGGGCACAATATTGGCCTTTGAAGAACAGTTTTATACAGAGTAGGTTTTTTTAGCCCATGGCAAAAATGCAACTGACATTTTTTTTTAAAAAAAATTAAGATAAATAAACTGGCCCTGCCCATGACTGTAATAACTTTAAAAAAAAACACAGGACCTCCTGAACACGGCTCTCCTGCCTCATGTCTCCTTGCACACTCCAGAACTGCTCCTCAGCCTCATCCTGCCTTGGAATGCCAGCTCACCTGAGAGTGATTGACCTTTGCTGTGGTTCCAGCCTCCCAGCAGCCCCTGTAAAAGGAAGCAGGAAGAAGCTACTGGCAGGCTGGTCAACAGTTCCCGTATAGAGTTGCTTGGCCTTGCACCTTTCTGCTATTTGTTCTGATGCTTGTGCAATACTTTGCCTTGATGTCACCAGATCCCGCCATGTCTCTTTGCATGTTCACCATTCACTTCCTCTTGACCCAGCTATGCTACCTATGTCCTGGCTTGCACCCTGAAACTCAGTCTCCTTGCAGGATGGAAAATGTCCTTCTGCTCCTCCGTAAAACGGCACAGAATCTTTTCCAAATGACCATTTTCTTAACTCAGGGTTCCCTGCCCCAAAATTGAAGCCACCAGTGCTCAGTCCAAATCTTTGCAGATCCATGGTCATCTGATGGCTTGCTTTGAACAACTAGTTTCATGAGAACTAGTACATATTGTTTAAGAAGCTATCTTGGCTATGCTTCATCTTTGCACCACCACTTTATGTTGGAAATCAAGGAAATGAAGGCTGCAAGACTGTATACACTTTCCTGGGAGTAAGCCCCACTGAACACAGTGGGACATACTTCTGAGTAGTCATGCATAGAATTGTGCTCTAAAAAATGCTTGATGTGTTGCTACATCTCTTTGCCTGAATGTTAACATTAGCGCCTCTTGTTTCATGCTATAACTTGGAGTCAAACCACATATTACATGTAATGCATGGTTTGAGCCTGTTGTTCCCCACCTTTTTTGTAAATAGCATGCACAGGACACACCAACCAGACAGGAACAATGCCAAAGCAATAGGATCTATAGACAATAGCACTTTGTTCTGAAGGCAGTTCTGTTCAGAAAGAGTTTTGAAGCAAAGCACTAACTTAATAGTCAGAGAGGACCAACATATTAATAGTCACTCTCAGGGTGCAATCTTCGGCCGGCATAAGCTAAGCCAGCAAAGTTTGCTCAGCACAAGGGACACCGTAAAGTATGTTTGAAACACTCTCGGAGTCAGAGAGGCCAGCAACCAGACATAAGCCATCGTCCCTGACTCCGAGAGTGGTCCAAACACGCTTTATGGTGGCCCTTGTGCTGGCCAAACATTGCTGGCTTAGTTTATGCCGGCCTAACTCCAGTATAGGATTACTGTGCTTTCAGAAGGCACCTTCTGCGCTTTCAGAAGATTCACTGTATAGAAGCTTTCCATGCTCAGCACAACATTGTGTAGCCAAAAGCCTTCCTAGAAAAGGGAGGTATATTTTCCTCTTGGATCAAGCTCACAGTAGGAAGTGATGCATATAAAACAGCCCCTTGTGCACCTGTAATTTCCTCTTTATGAAAAATAAGAAGGACACCATTGTAGGAGGAAGCTCCCAGAGCACGTGGATTTGCACAGACCATCAGAAGCACTGTGCAATGTCTTCTGAGAGTTCCCTTTTGCCGTGTGAAAAATAACATGGCACCAGCTGTGTCCCTTCTCAGCCCCTTTTTGGAGATGTGTCCAACAGAATAAAAAGTGACAGTCTTCATCTATTTGTGCATTAGACAAAAATCTGCGACATTCTTCATCTATTTGTGCATTAGAGAAATCTGCGTTATTCAAGATCCTATTCAAGCTTAGGGAATAACCATTCTGACTTGGTTCATAATCTACTTAGGTGATTTAATTAATCAATGATAAATTTGCTTTTGACAGAATCTTTCTTCATCATCCAACTGCAGCTCCAGTTCTTGAGAATTGTAGACAATCTTTATGGCATCCATATAGAAAATACAGAGTACATATAGTTTAATTTTATGCATGCACGCGCACACACACACACACACACACACACACACACACACACACACACAGAGAGAGAGAGAGAGAGAGAGAGAGAGAGTTGCACATGGCGATCAGTGATTTTATGCAGTGCTGCTAATTATATAAAAACCCTGGGCTGGGTTTAGCCCTGGTGTGGTCAGTGCACCAGTGACAAATTTGAGTTTCAAGTGCCCAACCAGAATCTGTTTTGTTTTTGATTGTGTGATCTGGAGAGTGGGAGGCAATTACTCAGCATTCTATAATTTGGATGTTCTTGCTATGGTAGAGTCATTATAGCTGTGTAGGAAAATGCTGTTTATGAGAATGTTATAAAACTTGCAAAAAGTGGAGAAATATTTCCTAATATTTAAGCAGTTCAGTTTTGTGGGGTTAAAATGTTGTGATGTTGAATCCACTGTTAATTTATAGCAACAATTTTTAATCACTGTGCCATGGCACATTGGTGTGCTGCAAATGGTCCGCAAATGAGCCATGGGAGTTT
The DNA here is from genome assembly GCA_029204185.1 of Lerista edwardsae. NCBI lineage: Eukaryota > Metazoa > Chordata > Lepidosauria > Squamata > Scincidae > Lerista > Lerista edwardsae. Next base: position 1,444,170 of record JAJKFI010000052.1, on the reverse strand, counting down.
GGGGGAAGGTCATTTATTAATAGGGCCATTGGGGGATGTGAGCCTCCTGACAGTAGCATGAGGTGCTTTGTCAACTGTAAAAAAACTGATGGTGTGCCTTGACAATTTTTAGCATCTTGTTGGTGTGCCATGAGATGAAAAAGCTTGGAAATTGCTGGTTTAAGGCAACCACAGCACACCATAGAAACCCAGTTGGAGCTAAGCAGATCTTCATCTTATCAACATGTAGATGGAGTGTGAGAACCATGCATACGACATCGTGAAAAAATGTGGTATAGGAATGCAGTTATGTATGGGTTTTGGATGCTTGAATTTACTTCCTAGATCACCTCTATTTCTGCACACCTCCCTGCAAGCAGGGATGTTCAGGCAACCTGTTCTTTGCAAGCTGGGTCAACATTTTCTCTTTGTTCCCTGGAACTCTGCCTTCTTTGCTAGAGAGTGGCATTTCACTGAGGATGCTATCAAAAAAGATGTCACAACTCCACAAAATTTCTACCATGTAGTGAACCTAGTTTAGCCATGACAAAACACCTACATAGAACTTTTACAAGGCAAATATTATCTTCTAAGTCAATTGTGTGTCAGTCCACTATATGCAGCATGCGAGACTGCAATACAGGAAGATTGCACATATGTATATTTTGCTTTTTGTAAATGTGATTGCACACATGCAGCAACTTTGTCATGCTTGAATTTTAAAGAAACCTTAAGTCTACAACTCTGCAGAGATGCCATGTCACAAAATTCCTCATTTTTTACTCCAAGAGGAGGAACAGGAGATTGATATTTTATGAGCTTGGACACTAGTGCTTCAAATCACAATAATAAGTAAATGGGCGCACTGTTTGGCTTTGAGGTCAAAATAAATGGTTGAAGTGTCACTGCATGGAAAGGTTTTACTTTTTTAATAGATTTTAATAGACTTTTTTTAGATTTGCTGGTGATATACTTCTCTTGGCTTTTAAAGTTTCATTGGTGAATTAGAATCGTCTCACACAGAAAGATTCAGAGAAACTTCAGTAAGTCACTGTGGCCCAGTCCTATCCAACTTTCCAGCACTGATGCAGCCACACTTCAACCCCAAAGCAAAGGAACATTGCTTCATAAGCCTCCTCCCCAGAATGCAATGCACATTCCCTTGGCGTGGCCACCTCAGCCCTGCAAAGTTGGATAGGATTGGGCTCTGTAGAGCTAAAACAATGAATCAACTCTTTTCATATCAACCAGATACTGGTCAAGAGGTGTAACTATAAAGAAGCCGAGGATATGCAGAACAGTTTGTCAACCACGCCATGGGTCCCCATTGCTAGACTAGACCTGGGACCCATTTTACTTGCCAAGCTGCTCACTACTCCTTTGTGGATCTTACCTCCCAATGTTGCAAAGAAGCCCTCAATGGCACAGCCGATGGGACCAAAGATGAAGTAGCCGCTCCAGGCTGTGTAGAAGGTGACCGTGAAGCCAAAGCAGGCCATGAAGAGGTCCGCGACCGCCAAGTTAACCAGGATATAGTTGAGCGGCTGCCGCAGCTTCTTATGTTTGAAGGTCACAAGGAGGGTGAGGAAGTTGATGGGCAGCCCGGTGGAGATGAGGAAGAAGATGTAGACGCAGACACTTTTGAAAACCCATGGATCTGCTAGGTAATACTGGGGGTATTCGAAGGGGCTCCGCACCAGCCCTGTTTTATTGGAGAGTGGCACATAGAAATTGTTACCTTCCGTTCCATTCATGATTTGCTTGTTTGATCTACTATTGTTTTCTGATTCTTTTTAAGCCAATTTAACTTGGGAGTTGGCTCCCCAACCCTTGATTAATCGTCTCCCCAACCCTTGATTAATTGTTCTAAAGAAAACAGGAGATCCCCTGCGGGAACGCAGAGCTGGTGCATCTGCCCTCATCAATGTCCGGGGGCTGGCAGAGCCAGGATCCAAAGGGGTTTTTTATACCCTCTGCCCAGTTCTATTGGAAGAAAGGAAGGAGGGAGGGTGGGAGGGGAGGATCAGAGTCTAGGCTAACTTTATATGACAAGGGCAATGGGATTGAGAGGGGCTGATGCTTTAAGCACCCTAAGCAGCTAGTTGGCCCCAAAACCTGTCCTAAGGCGCATTAGTTTCTATTAAGTGTTTAATATCATTTAAGGGGGATGGTATTGAGAAATTAGAGAGAAGAGTTAGGGAGGCAGATATCTGACATCAGAAAGTGTTAGGTTTGTTAAAAAACATGCAGAAAAGAAAAAAAAAGAGTAAGGAAGCTTTGTACCCATATATAAGAGTCCAGTAGACAGTTACTTCCGTGACTACACCACACCGGCAATTTATTGCAAACCATGTGTGTGAATACATGTGCAGTTCCAGCAGAAACACATCCACACATCTTTGACATCAGGCAGACTCAGAGTGAGAGCTTCAATGTAGGCCACAGTGTTTGGAAGACTTGTATGGGAGGACATTATTCTTAATGTATCATGATCTCAATATACCACTATGTGGTAGCCTCAAAAATGACACCAAACAATTTTGAAACCAATTTCCTTGAGAAAAAATATGCTTAAAGAAAATCAGTGTTGGTTTCAGAATCATTTGGTGTCATTTTTTTCCAAAGTAGTTCCCATCATACTGAGAGCACAATCCTAACCTGGAGTTAGGCCAGCAGGTTTGGCAGGCATAAGGGACACTGTAAGGCATGTATGGACCACTCTTGGAGTCAGAGATGCCAGCACACAGACAGCACCATCCTCCCTGACTCTGAGAGTGGCCCAAACACTCTTTACGGTGTCCTTTGTGCCAGCCAAACCTGGCTGGCCTAACTGCGCCGGCCGGGTTAGGATTGTACTCTTAATTTTTTCAACCTATTGTTGCTTATGGATATCAAACAGTGGGTATAACTTTATTTTTTGAATCTGCAGAAGAATATATTTCAATAAGAAAAGCAAAAATCACACAAATTTAGTATCCCACTTGATACTTGTTCTTTTTCAATCAGTGTTTTCCAGAGCTAACAGACGTATTTATTTTGCTAATGGACATATTTATCATAAGGTACACTAATATACTGTTCACCTGTATAAATGGTGTTCATCATCATGTACGTCATCACATCACAAAGCATTGCTGGCAATGGTCAGCTATTTTCTAATTTGGGATCTGCTTTGCACTTTGTAATCTTACGCTTTGCTACTTACTTTAATACAGTCATCTAATTTGGCAGAAGTTGATCCTTAGATGGAAGGTTATAGGAAGTATGTCAGAAATGAGCCAAGTTACAAATGGTCCTCAGACTGTAATTATACAATTACAAAAAAATATTTGTAATTGTAATTTGAAAGTGTGAAATGTTCTCTGACGTCCATAATTTATTGCACAAGTATAGTCATTTGGTTTCATATAGTACTCAGAGCACAATCCTAACCTGGGATTAGGCTGGCACAGTTAGGCCAGCAAAGTTTGGCCAGCACCAGAGCCACCGTAAAGTGCGTTTGGACCACTCTCAGAGTCAGGGAGGATGGCATACGTCTGTGTACTGGCCTCTCTGATGCCAAAAGTGGTCCAAACACATTTTACAGTGTCCTTTGTGCCGGCCAACTTTGCTGGCCTACCTGTGCCGGCCTAACTCCCGGTTAGGATTGCGCCCTCACTGAGCAAATATCTCTTGATTTTAAGCAAATCACAACTGAGATCACTTCTCATCAAAGAATCAATCCTGAGCCAATCCTGAGCCCAGCAGCACCCAGTGCCAAAATAGCAACCGCTGCATCCTAGCCCTGCAGGAATATCGTAGGAGGTCTCCGCAGGGAAAGGGAGCATTTGCTTTTGAGTGGGTTTGAGTGGGTGCAGAACCAAGGAGACCCAGGTTGGGCCATCTGGCTTTGGAGGGGATTCAGGATGTACCAGAAGCTGCCACCATCCCCCCTCCCTCGCAGGGCTGATCCTCCCCTCCCACTTCCCACTCCAATTCCACCCACTCCCCACCTCCCCGCATCCCAAATCTCCTTACTGTTGGCCAGCACTGCTGGAGCCCCAGCCAGCCTCCTGCTTGTGTTGAGGCACTAATTAGCATTGGCCTAGCATGAGTTGTGGTTGTTTGCGAACATGGTGTAGCGAACATGCTTTACGGCACATTTGTGACACTTTTAGCAATCAGGGTCTCTGGATTGGGCCCTAAATATCATTAGATTGCTAATTCTGCAATTAGGTAGTGTTATTCTTCCTTTAGTCTGGCTCACTGAATCAAAAGGTGATGCTATTTTTGTGAGCTCTGATACCCAACCTGACTGGAGGAATTTAATTCTAGGTACTGAGTCCTGGAACTAACAGCCCAATCCAATGGAAATTGTACACTGGTAGAGAGCACGTTCTGCTGGAAGCACCAGCAGAAGTTCCTGGATTCTGCCTGAAATAACACAGTACTGTCGCATGCTCTGGCAGCATTAGCCAGCGCAGCAAGGCTGCCAGTGCAACTGCTGGCAGCCATGAGCACAGGGCAACAGCCAGGCTACCATCTGCCAGTGCCAAGTACGTTGGCAGAATGGGGCAGGGAGAGGAAGAACAGGCAGCAACTGGGTGGGATGTGTGTCAAATGTGGGAAGGGGGTAGTTACCAGGGCAGTGACTCTACCACTATCCTATTCCTCCTTCTGGCCTTGATCCACCCAGCAAAGTAACTGGTGCTAATCTAAGTAGACCCCTCAGGGCAGTAGAGCCTTGCCCCACACAAGGAAACAAATGTTCCCATACCTGGAGGAGACTTCAGGGGCTTGATATTTCCCTGCAGGATGCAGCGTGCACCCCATCAGCACCCCACTGCATTGGCAGTGGAAGGGAGTTCCAATGGACTGGGCTTCCTCCTGTCTCCCACATTTTATGGAATTTGAAAATGCCTTTCGTTCAATTGGAGAAGCCATTCTTCCCACTACCATTTCACAATGCCTTGATCTTACACCTAGAATGAAAGAAACATTTTCTTTGTTCCAGAAGAGGCCTGGCTCCTTTCCGTATTCTGATCACATCTCCAAAAAAGTAAAGCAGACAAGTAGAAAAGAAGGCCAGTGGTCCTCTAGGTGAGCCCCTGCCCTTCCTGGCACCGATAAAATTCCACCTCAGGAAATGAGGTGCCAATCCATCTCACAGCTTTGTAGGGATTGCGGGCATTAAAGAAGCTCTTTAGCTGCTGCTTCTAAAACCATCTTGACAAGTTGCCATTCCACAGGCAAGAAGGAAAGCTCTTCAGTGGAACTTTGTGTCCCACATTCCCCTTCTATCTTTGGTGCGATTCTGCGTGCAATTTACCATTCTTGGGCAAAGTGCTTGACTGCATGGGGCAACCCAGCTCCAGTGATTCCTGAATGAGACTATCTTGACCCTTTTCAGTCTGGTTTACACTCTGGATTTGGTAATGGGGAAACACCCTGGGGGATGACCTACACCAGGAACTGGACAGAAGGAGTGAATCCCTGTTGGTTTTGATCAGGGCCAGCCCATCCCTAAGGACAATTGGAGTGGTTGCCTCAAGCTGCAGTGGGGCACCAATGCTGGGGGGGGCACTCATTTCTGCCGACTACTTGCCTCCTCTGTGTTTCCTCCTTCCACTTCCCATATCGGAAAAGGAAGAGGGAGATAAAGAGGAAGAGAAAATGTAGAGGGGAGTGGTCTGCTAAGCTTGAACATTGGAGAGTGGGAAGAGCAGAGGCTGGCACATCATCAGGTAAAGGGGAATAGCATTTGGCATGCCATTGCAGGTGTCAGTAGGTCTTGGGCTAGCTCTCGTTTTGATGTTCTCAGTGGTACTTGACACCATCAACCACAGCATCCTTCTGGCCTGCCTTGCTGGAATGGAACTAATAGGTACTATACTGTAGTGACTGCTGCCCTTTCTGGAGAGTAGGGTCTAGAACAGAGGTCCCCAAACGTTTTTGTCCTGTGGACCACTTTCCGAATTATTTTTTTGCCGTAGACCCCCTGCCTGCCTAATATTAAATTTTCCTAAACTTTATGTCGTCAAATATGTTTTTCACAGCTGACACAGTGCTGTTCACTTTGATAGGGCTTTGTAAAAAAAGAAAACGAACTTAAATTTTTTATTCAGACATTTACTGAAACAATTAAATTAAAAATTTAAAAATCCTATTTATAATTGCCTAATTTAACATGTCCGTGCACCCCACCCCACAGTTTTCAATGAACATTGCAGCCCTCCAGTTTGCAATAAATATTGCAACCCCCACACCTGCCATTTTCAATAAATATTTCAGCCTACCCCCTAGTTTTCAGTAAATATTGCAGCCTCCCAGTTTTTAATAACTATTGCAGCCTCCCCACCCCCTAGTTTTCAATAACTATTGCAGCCCCCCATTTTTAATTGCAGCCCCCCAGGCCCCTTTATTTCACTAGAAATATCTTCATCCTTGCTCTTCTTGCTTCTCCGCGTGCTCTCTGCCTTCTGAATGACGCTGAGGCGCCCTTGGGGTCATGCCAGTGTCATTCATATGGGAGGGAGGTGCTGCGGAGGAGACAAGCTCTCCGGCGGTAGACTCCCTGTGGATCCCGGTGCTGTGGCGCAAGTTTGTTTTTTAACATGCGCCGCAGAGCCAGGATCCACAGGGAGTCTGTGTAAGTAGGGTGATGGAGCTTCCTCTCCGTTACCCCCTTTGTTCGATTTGCAAGATTTATAATAACAAAGTCCAAAACATACCATACCTACTCATATAATTAATTATTTCAAATTTAAAATATCTACTTAAAAAGTTTATGAAACGCCTGAAATAATGATTTCGGTGGGTGGACCCCCATTTACATATCGTGGACCCCCAAATTTTTTGTCACTGACATAGAACCCCTGAAAGTTGAAATCGACCCCGGGGGTCAATATTGACCACTTTGGGAACCATAGGTCTAGAAGATGATGCAGAGAGGAGCCCTGCTCAATGCCATGTCCATTGGCCTATGGTGTCCTTCAGGGTTCCATCTTGTCCCCCATGTTTTTCAACATCTTTATGAAACCACTGGAGGAGAGCATCTGGGGGGATAGCAGTGGGTTTCATCAAATATGCAGCTGAAACCCAACTTTATATAGCTGTGGCATCCTCAGCTGTGGAAGTTCTAAACTAGTGTTTGGAATTCAAGGGTTGAATGGCAGTTAACACATTGAAATTAAACCTGGGCAAGACCAATTGTCCTGGGCAAGAGGCCCATTCTTTTGGTGGTGGTATATTGTTCTCAGCAATATGAACAAGTCTTTGGTTTCAGATGCATCAACAACCTGTTTTTTCTTGTTGTGATTCAGTGTGCTAATAATTTTCTTTAAAGCTTGAAAAGGCTTAAGTCAAAACACCTGAAGGTTTGCTTTCTTCTATAAGGACCTACCCAGTCATTAAGATCTGGGAGGAAGAGTATCAAACATCATTGAACGACTGACTACACCAGTGATGGCGAACCTTTTGAGTTTGCCGTGTCAAAAATGCCTAACTGTACTCTGCTTATATGTCACTCCCCCTCCCCAACCAAAGAGAAACAATTATTTACATATTCATTTAGTTAAAAAAGAACAGTCCAATCATGTATGGGGCTATCCATTATATAAAGAACATTAAATCATTATAAACCGTTACAAAAAAACCCCTCAGTTGTTGGGTGTTTGTAAATGCTGGCATGTCACCCAAAACGTCATGTGTCATCTTTGACATGCGTGTCATAGGTTCGCCATCACTGGACTATACTGAAGCTTGGGGGCCTTGCAGAATGTGCAGTGCTTGGGAGGTTATACACACCAAAACACCATCCCTTTGTCCCATTAAATCAAGGGACAGCAGATTCTGGATCCACTGGCAATGGGCATATCCCATTGGTCCACTCCACCTAGAACTCAGAAATCCAGCTTGAAATCTGATTGGGGGAAGGTTTGGCAGCACCTCAAATTCAAAAGAAAAGAAGGCACAGATATACCAGAAAAGGATGCCTGTTTCACAACTCAGAATCCAGACCACAATGCTCTTTTTACAATTTATTTTCCCAGGGTACAGGAAAATGTGTAGGAAAAGAGAAAACATGAGATGCTCCATAAAATTCCTAAGAGTGTGTTGCAGAGTTAGGATTCCCTAAGCCTCAAGGGTTTCATTTCTACTTGCTATTTCGTCTGTCCTATAAAAGCCTAGTCAATCCACACTTATGCAACTGAAAGCAAATAAACAGATTTCATTAACCCTGTCAAGCCTTTCCTGAGCTGTCCAACTCAACCCTAACTCAAGATAAACTGGTATCATTTTCAAGCAGAGACTCACTTTTTATGCCATCATGTTTCCTTTCTGTATTGCACTGTGGGGGCGGAGGGAATCTGATGTGAGAATCACCAGCATTCATAAAAATCCAATTTTGTATCATAATTTGTATTTAAAAGGGCTGTCACCGAGAGGTTGCATGAGATATTCACAGGCCCAGTTGGATTCCTACCCAATCCACCCAGCAGCCTAAAAATCACGAGCTCCCTCTATTCCAAGAGCACTTCCTCAGAGAGTGCTTGTGAACAGCTCTTCATTGATTTGGAAGGAAGTGACAAGTGGGGTGCCTCAGGGCTCTGCCATGGTCCTGGCATTGCTCAATATCTTTATAAATAACTTAGATGAGGCAGTAGTAGGGATGCTAATCACATGTGCAGATAACAAGGCCCCAATCCAGAAGTCCCATGGTACATCTGTACAGTTTCATGTGAAATCTGGAAGTGCACTTTTGAGTGCAAAACGGGGCTTTTCTTTGGCTCAGGGAGACCTGTGGAGGGAGCTGCGGGCCTCCCCGACCCTAGAGATGCCCCTCCAACCCACCAGGTAAATAAAAATGACCGAGGGTGCCCGCGGCTCCGCAATGGCTGCGGCACCATCGGAACACCCCAATCTCTGCCTCCACAGCCTTCCCAGTTCCAATCTCTGCCCCCACAGCATTCCCAACATCCAAGTAGGACTTTGGGAACTGCTGCTCTAGAGGACAAAAATAGGAGCCAAGATTATCTTGACAGAACGGAGAACTTGTGAAGCATGTTTGGACCACTCTCAGAATCAGAGAGGATTGAACACGTCTGTGTGTGGCCTCTCTGATGCCGAGAGTAGTCCAGACATACTTTATGGTATCCCTTCTACCGGTCTAACTTTGCTGGCCTAACTGTGCCGGTCTAACTCCGGGTTAGGATTGCACCTTCAGAGAGGTTGGGAAATGACAAGGGCTTATAAATGCAAGTCGTTAGTTAAAGGATTGACATGGAGCAAGGATTGTTTAATAGAGCTTGAGATTTTTTTTTAGCGCAATTAATTTTTTTAGCAATCAGACAATCCATATATATATACTATATGTATGTATGTATGTATGTATGTATGTATATGTATATGTGTGTGTGTGTGTGTGTATAAAACATAAAACATATATAAAAAATTTATATATATAAAACATAAAACATATATAAAAAATTTATATATATAAAACATTCCATTGAAGACAATGAGACAAATACAAGCAGCATTTGAGACTGTGGGATCACAACAGAGTTGGGGATGTTTTCCTCCAAGAGATATAACCTATGCCTGCAGCACTGCAATGCTATAATTAATCCCCAAGTATTCTAAGAACGTTTGTTCCCTGTTACCTGGACTTGTCTTCTTGCTACTGTGCAAGCACAGGGAAAAGACCAGGTCTTAGGCAATTTCAGTTTTCAACCCCACAAATAACTTCTGGAGGCAAAAGAACACAGATCTGCTTTCTGAAATGAGTTTGTTTATCAGGGTCGAGCAAATGTGGATTCTTGGATGGATGACTCCTTCAGGGAAGAAGGGAAAAAATACATCGAGCAGTAGATTTTTCACTTAGACTTTTTTTATCCTTCTATTTAGGACACACACATCATCCTCAGGGTATCATCTCCCTCTGCTCCATGTGATCATTCAGGTAGGTCATTTCGTCCTTCTCAGCCCTACATCTGTAACTGTGAATAGGGGTAGGAATGAGGGTTTGAGGAATGATTAAAACGGGAAGGGGGGAAGAATTGCACCTGGCCTTATCCTCAGGTGCAAGACAGATCTGAACATGGGGAGGTCCAAGGGGAGCCACCAGCTGAACCCACTCTCAGTTCTGTTATCCAGATTCCAAATTCTGCTGCCCATCACTCTACTCCCACCAGTGTGCACCATCAAGGGCATGCAGAACACACACAACAGGCACCCCTTCCCAACAAACCACCTGCTTGATCCTCTTCTCTCATGCTTGAAAGACGGGGAAGCCACCACCTCATCTGGCTCTGCTTCTGCTTTCTGTAAAGTGGCTTGATGGAGCGGAATGCGCTCCCAGCATTTTCTCCGCCAGCCACTTTACAAGAAGCCACAGCAGTAGAGCTGAAGCTTGAAGGAGGAAGAGGTCAGCTTCTTCTTCCTCTCCTCATGCACTGGATGAGGGGGTCTTGGGACAGCAGAGAGCCAAGGAAGGCAGTTGGCAGGCACAGTGTACAGGGCACCACATGCCAGCTTGACACCTGCCCCAGGCAGCCACCTGAGACAAAGAAGTCAACCAGCCTCATGGCTGGATCAGCCCTGCCTGAGCTGATCCAACAATAGTTCCCTGGAACTGTAGTTTTGTGAGGGGAGAGCTAGGAATCCCCAAGAGCCAAATTAGTTCTTTTAAGTTTTTAGAACGTTTTCTTGCTCATGAGGCAAGGCGGCTTGCAATCAACACAAAACAGAAAAGATGCCATCGAACAAAACAAATAATGAAAGCAGACGTTACAGGGATGCACGGCCTTTTGAAAAGATGGAGAATGGAACAGGATGGATTGGGGAGAACTAGAAAAACCACCAGGCTGAAGTTTGGAATGTCTTTTGGGAGCAATCAAAGTTCCCAGAATCTGGTCTAATTCCTATCCTATGCATCATTGGCTGAATGTCTGAATTGGGCTCAAGAGTCAGTCTCAAATGAGTTCCTTCCTTCCCCCAATCAGCCCTTTCATTCCAGGCATTGCCATGATGGGAGAAGGGTCCAAAGCTAAGTAGGGCTCTTCCCTCTAATCTATGACATGTGCCAGGTTTCACTGCCCTAATCTGATAATTCTGTAAGCTCTAGCTCCTTTCCCCTCCCCTCTGTCAGGATGAGGGAGATGGAAAAAGTCACCGTTGTGCAGATGGAGAAACGAGATGTCCCCAAAGCTCTCTGTGTGCACCAAGCAAAGGTGGAGGGAGATTTCAGCAGAGGTTACCAGGAAGGCCGAGGGGAGGAAGATCACCTGCATGTGCTGATCCTTTTATCGTGGTCTGAAAGGGCAAAGAACTAGGGCGCCTCTGAAAAAGGACAGAAGAATCAGGCCACTCAACCATTAGGTTGCACTTGGTGCGATAACCTCTCCCCATGCACACTTTCGAGGCAATTATTCATTTCAAAGGAACCTACCCATCTCAACATATATATTTAAATTTCAGAATGGTAATTCAGATCGAACTATTAAAATTTTAAAATTCTAATTTTGAATAGCTATGTTTGGAAGCCTTCAGCATTTCACCCATTGTTTACAGTGAGTCACCAGCATCAGGCCAGCCCAAATATTTAGGATTTGGAATTGGCTGAGAATCGTTACCCCAAACATTGTAACTCAGCATCTTTAGCAAGATATGCAGCTCAATCCTATGCGTGTCTACTCAGAAGCAAGCACCACTGACTTCCATGGGCTTTGCTCCAAGGTAAGTATGTACAGGATCTCAGCCTTGATGATTCAGCAAGCAGACATCATGAACTGATATAGGCTCTGCTAATTAAGTTTATGGACATCTCAAGTTCTCTTGCACAGACAGTCAAAGCAGCACTAATTTCTGACTTGCTTCTGTGCTCATATTTAGCAGACTTCTTTTTCCAGTTTTGTCTATGTGCTCAGTCTTCACTTCTTAAGAATAATAGTTGGCTAGCTGTCCTGGTCCTTATTTGACATGGATTTAGAGTTCTCATCAGGTCAGTGGTAGACAGTTAACAGTCAAAGACCTGAACTTAACTCAGGAGAGGGAAACAATACAAGGCTGGAAATTGGCTTTCTAGTGCATGTCTGGACATGAACTGCATTTTCCACAACTTTCTCTCCACTAGTAATAGAGACGGGAAGCAATAGCTTTAATCTGAAGCTTTTCAGGGCATGCCTGGGTGTACTTCTTGAAGAACTCTGAACTTGCTTCTTCCCCCAGACCAATATGCCACTGCTTAGACATTTGCAGAAACACACTATTTGGAAAAATTGCAGGCTGCAGAGCCTTTTAAAAATGTTCTGGCTGTTGTGACATGGAAGAGACCGTGAGCTCTTGAGGAGTGAAGTACCTTCTTTGCACTGTTGGAGTTGTAATCTATCTACCAGAGGGAAAGGGAACCAGAAAAAGAACTTCTGCTCTTCACAGACACCACCTCACCCTGATCCCTGGGATACTGGATGGTGTCCCTCCATCTTTTCCCAAGATGGCCACTTGGGAGAATACTCCAGGCACTGGAGTCCAGTGAATTTCTTGACCAAGCCTGATTAAGAGTGCAATCCTAATCTGGCATTGCGCTGGTGGAGTGCTCTTGTGCCGGACCAGCAGGGTCGCAAACATGCCGTAAGGCGCATCTGCGGCACGGAATTGGTCACTGGACCAGAGCAAGCAGCAGCGCTGATGCACAGGTGCAGGACTGGGCTGAGGGTGTACCAGAGGCGCAACAGCCAGTGCTGTGGGTGGCGAAGGGGGCCATTGGGCCATATCCTAATCCCCGTCCCCGGGCTGGGGATGTCCCCGATTCGGGCCGTTCCTGGCCATGTGAACCTGCACCTGCAAATCTGCAGGCACAGATCCGAGCAGCCCCATAGAGCTGGCTGGGGTTTACTTTGGAGCAAGGGGAAAGCATCCCCTTGCCTCGCACTGAGTTGCTGCTGCCTCCCAGCTTAAGATACAGCTTAAGATACAGCCCAGCTGCGCCAGCCTGGCTATTCCAGCACAGGTTAGGATGGGGCTGTAAATGTATTTATTCAGCGTTCTTAACTCTTTCACAGAATCAGTTCATAATGTTGTTTAAGCCATTGAAATTAGAAATGCCTCAAGGCATTAAGATCTAATGATATTTCTTATGCCTTGCAGAAATCTGGGAAGAGCTTTTCAAAGTCTTGGAAATGTAATGGTTATACTATTTGGAGAGAGAGAGAGAGAGAGAGAGAGAGAGAGAGAGAGAGAGAGAGAG
>JAJKFI010000052.1:1416577-1430953 GCA_029204185.1 Lerista edwardsae | reverse complement strand
GAGAGAGAGAGAGAGAGAGAGAGAGAGAGAGAGAGAGAGAGAGAGAGCTTTGCTGCATAATTTGCATGTAAAATCCTCATAAATTAGTCTGTAAATTAGTCTGTATGAACAAAAATTGTGGATTTATTTTTGGGAAGCTACGGGGAACATAGCCGCAGAAGAAGGTGGGAAGATCCATCAATGAGAAACATCTTTCCATCCTCAAGAGCAACAAGGGCAAGCAAACCATAAAGCTCAAGAATTGCTATCTCTAATGTAGATAACGGCACAATCATGGCCCTGTGTTAGGCCGTTGCACGTCCCTTGCACAGGCCTAAGAGTGTCACAAACATGCCATAAGACACATCTGCACCACTCCGGGAAGCAGCTGGGCTGGTGCAAGCAGTCGCAGTGAGTGGGAGAAGTACCGTCCTAGGTAAACTGGCACAGAGGGTTGGGAAGGCAAAGGGAAAGTGGAGAGAAGGGCAAGGGAGGGGAGGGAGGATGGGCCTGTGGGCAGGCTAGCCCAGGGGGTAGAGCCAATATCTGCACTTAGGCCAGATCCTAATGCCCAGCTCCTGCCTAGTTGGCCATACACTGGCCGCTCGGATTTTTCCAGCTGTTTCACTGGCGCAAATCCAAGTAGTCCCATAAGAATGGCTAGGGCTTTACCAGAGGTAACAGGAAAATATCCATTTACCCCAAGGTGACCTCCAGCTGCTTCCTAATCTATGCTGGGCACAGCACAGGCCAGCTGGTCTGCCTATTCCAGCACAGGTTAGGATTGGGCTGCCCATCACATTGGTTTCCATGGCCTTTCCCTCTTAGCTGTGCTGGACACACAATTAAGAATCAACATCAACATGTGAAAATGAGCAAAAGCATCTCACCTGAGACTCAACATCTGTTTAGAAGTCTTCATTTAAAAAAAAATCACCAGAACCTCTGTAAAACCCACCCAATGTCACAGAGCTTATTGTTTTCTATTTCAAGGTTTTCAGAAACAGATCTTGAGGAGGGGGATAACAAACCATGAAAAATACCCCTTGTACCATGAAATAAGCAATTGCTTACTGTGAAAAATACACAGCCTTATAATTTTATACAAGTGCCTGAAAAACATGCAATTTGGATGATGGTAATTTTCAGCCTTTAATTTTCAGCAAGGGTTTCAAAAGACCATATCTCCCACTTCGAAGCTGAAGTCTGGATGACATTATCCATAGAGTTCAAGGCCACCAAAACCTACACCAGGAACAATGAACAGACCTTGTAATGCTGAATGCTACCATTACCGTAGAATAAGGCCCAAGTCCTTTTATGCAGTATTTTCCTGAAGCCTCCCCACTCAGAGAAATGGAGAAAAATTGAGGGTGCTGAAGCTGTAAGGGGTCTGTTCGAGTCTTTCATAACATGAGCCATACATCTTACTCTCTGTGCCATTACAATACTGTCGTTTGTCAAAGACCTGCTGACAAGACACAGGGGCTTCCTGGCGTTGTCTCTTCTGCTCTTGTCAACACAGCACATGCCCAGTAGGTGCTATTGTACCTGGTAGATCAGAAGTGGTCAGGTGATGGAAGGGGCTAAGAAGGTTCCACCTGGACCTGTAAGTTTTCTGACTCTGGCCTGGCTTCTCAGTTTAAGCAACTCATCATTTCCTATCTTGATTCACTGAATTACTACAACCTTGCCTCCAGACTGCCAGCCCCCATGATTAATCGATGCTTTCCTCTTTGTTTGCCCTGCCTCTCAAATGCAGTTTAAACTACAGAAGCCACCAAATTAGTCTGTGTTACCATTTGCCCACCCAAGCCAAGCACCATCCTTACCCCACTCTGATTTGAGAACTCCACCCTGGTCACTTCCCACTTGCCTGGCCTGGCAATGATAGCAACAGCAACAGCAGCAGAAACCGAAAGGGAAATCTGAAGGTCTGAAAGGTCTCTCCAAACCTGCTCCATGTTTTCATTAGCAACGTTAGCATTCCAGGCCCTTTGGGGCATGTGGTGTAGCTTTTCTCGCAGGCCTGTAGATTACCCTCTCCATGGTGCCGCCATCTCAACCACTAAAAGAGGAATCGGAAGGGGAAAGGGGGTGCGTGGGCAGAGTTTGAGGGCTGAGACCTCACAAAGGGATAATTCTGAAACCCTGGGCTGGTTTGGACAATACATACTCTGTCCAACCAGCCCCACATGGTAAAAGACCACGTGCTCATGGTGCAGCTTTCAGAGGTTCTCACGGAGTTTCTCCCCTCTCATCCAAGAGAATTCAGGGGAGATAATTGAGGAAAGTATTTTACCTCATGAGACTAATCAGACAGGAAGAGTACCATCTAACCCAGTTCCCACCACATTTCTGATGATGTCATAAGGAGCACAATCGAGTTTCTGACTCTGGAATTGCGCTCAAAGAATCCCAACTATTTTTCTCATCTTTCTGGAAAACAGCTCAGCGGAGCCAAATGTTTAATGAGGCCCTTAATTTTTGCCCATCTCTATTTTAGACAGATAATTATTATACTTCACAATGCTAACATTTGTTACATTCAAGCTATGCACACAACAGCTCTGTGGAGATTGAGGTCGGTGTGTTTCCACAAAGGTCAAGCACATTGTGAAGAGGAGGCTTTAGATGGCTCCACACTGTTACAATTAAACTCCTTGAATGAATCTCCTTCAAGCTTCAAGTGGTTGTGATATTCTAAGTTCACAGTCTATAAAGGATTTGCTCTGTGCCATCTCTCTACCTTTCCTGGCTGACTCTGGTACCTTTCAGGAGGTGAATGCATTTGCCGGCAAGGCTCAATAACCTTGAGTGGTGCTCCCTCCAGCAAATAACCTCAGCCTAATACAAGAGCTGACGGCTAACAAGGAGAAAATAGCTTATGATGGGGGGGGGGGAGGAAGGAAAAGAAAGAAAAAATGAGAAAAGAATGGACAGCTTTGAGGGCACAACAGAGTTTGAAAAGCAGAAGGCTCCTTGGCAAACAAACTCACTGTAGGTGATAAAGACAATGCTATTTTTGGCCTGGTCTTGTGGTTCTGATGAGTCACTGGAGGAAGATGCACTGAGGTTTAAATAACAAAATGTGTGACTTGTTAACACTTCCCAGCCTCTCCCCTGAGCCTGCTTCTGATACAAATTGGACCTGCCCCTCAGTTGCAATAAATGAAATACGGCCTTTCTGACTTTGCAGAGGATCTCAGTGATTTTGCTAGTTTGTTTTTTTTCCAGAGAGAAACTATCCCTCCTGACTAAGAACAAATCTGATAAATGTGGCTTTATCGTGACTCCCATCCGAGAGCACTGTTCTCTGTGTCTCATTTTTTTCATTATTTTTAAATAATGAAATAGCTATCAAGTGTATCATCAAGAATCCATGTTCAGCGGTGTTATTCAGCCAGAACGCTGGGCGGGACATCCGGGTGATCGACAGCCTGCCCGTCGCGTTCCGGAGCGTTACGCCATTTGCGTAACCAATTACGCCGCTTGCGTTCGGTACGCAAACGGCTTAACGCTCGGGAACGTGACGGGCAGGCTGTCGATCACCCGGATGTCCTGCCCAGCGTTCCAGCTGAATGACACCACTGCTCATGTTCATCCTATCTATAGAACCGTTGAGTGATTTGTACCATAATGTGGTGGCACTGCGGGTTAAACTGCTGCTGCTGGGCTTTCTGACCAGAAGGTTGGGAGTTTGAGACTGCACAACAGAGTGAGCTCCCGTTGCTTGTCCCAGCTCCTGCCAACCTATCAGTTCGAAAGCACCTAAAAATGCCAGTAGATAAATAGGTACCACTTCGGTGGGAAGGTGCGCACATGCGCTACGGTGTATAGTCATGCCGGTCACATGACCACGGAAACTTGTCCTTGGACAAATGCCAGCTCTTTGGCTTAGAAACAGAGATAAGCACCGCCCCTACAGTCGGTCACGACTAGACCATTCCGTCATGGGGAAACCTTTCCCTTTCCCTTAAACTTTCTTTGAGGGAGAATCAGTGTTTCACCTGCAACAACTTCCAGATGATCATGTTTAGGAGTTGGGAGGAATATTTCACTCAAATTGCCGACTGCCTGTAGGGATTGGGGGGCTTCTGCTCTTGCTCTCAGTGAGGTTCAATTGCTTGGGTCATTTGAAATTCATCTGGGTCATGTGTCTCATCTGTAGGCATTCTGGTGTGGAGCACTTTGTTCATTGCTTCTCCACCACTGGCTTTTATGCATGAAACTGCCTTTATGCTGTTGTGATAGTCACCAGTAGTTACGGTCATAGATGTGATAATAAGGGTGCAGAGAAAACATTAAGACTAGGAATTCTTCAGCTTTGTGGTTCACATGCTCTTGTTGCTCTTGAGGATGGAAAGATGCTTCTCATTGATGGATCTTCCCACCTCCTTCTATAGCTATGTTCCACAACTTTTGTTTCCACTTTTGCCCCAGCAACCCTCAAATTAGTGACCATTTCCCTTGCCCCTATATCATATTATTAACTCAGAATATTAGCTGAATGCCATGTCCAATCCTGTAATTAGCATGTTTGGAAATCTGCATTCTACCCATTGGCTTCTGTTGACCCTGGCTCCTTTCAGGAAATGCTTCCAAGAGTGCAATCCTAACCTGGAGTTAGGCCGGCACAGTCAGGCCACCAACATTTGGCCGGCACAAGGGCCACTGTAAAGTGCATTTGGACCACGCTCGGAGTCAGGGAGGATGGCGCATATCTGTGTGATAGCTCCAAGGCATTTTGCAGCTCTAGACTCAGCAACATTAACTGGGCCTGTGAGTTTCACTCCTATGATTTCCCCCCAACTCCTACCCTTTCTCCTTGCTTACATACCTACTGGTATACATAACTTGGATGGGTGGGACTACTGCAACCTTGGCCTCCCCACTCCCCCCACTATTAAACAAAATTTTGCCAATAACTCCATACTAAGTTCTGAAAGCTGCATCCTGCAAAATCCAAGATGAATCCACAAAAGTGGTAACTGGTTACAAACTTAGGGGAGGAAAGGAAGCACATTCATGTAAGCTGCATTATCTAAAAAATGCAAAAAAAAATTATCTAATCCAATTTTACCTAATCTAATAATTGAGCATGATATATGAGAGAGGGGAAGAAGATGCCAGGAAGCAGAAAAATTGGCAAGATAATAATTCCATGAGGTTTGCTAAGGGTCAAGATGAAAAGCAATGGCAAAGCAAGCAAACTAATTGCTATGCTAAACATTTGCTCAATGTCTTCAGTCAGTGATTCTCAAACTTTTTAGACCAGGATCCACTTTTTAGAATGGCACTCGTGTTGGGATCCCCCCGGAAGTGGATGTCATTAACCTGGAAGTGATGTCATGGCCAAAAATGACATAATCAAGCAGGAAGTGCCATCATTGTGTTGTAATCAAATGACACTCCTAGAATGCAAACTGGCATTCTTGGACTGCAGCAACTGCACAACTATGAAACATCCCTGAGAAAAACCAAGATTAGGTCAAAATATTATTATATGTAAAAGCACTGAACTAAAAACAATTTTTTCAAAAAAAATCACCCTCACTTGAAAATTCAAACTGTGAACGCTCACAACAGAAATATAGCAAGAATAAGGTCTACAGCTTCCAAGATGGCTGCTCCCAACTTTCCATGACCCACCTGACATTAGGTTGTGACCAGTAGTGTCATTCACAAACGAGCCGCCAGAACGCGAGGCAGGACTTACCGCTTGATTGACAGGCAGTCCCTGCCTGCCCGCCCGCCGCAGGGGCTCCCTCCGGGTGGCGCGCCCCTCCGCGGCTCGCCTAGGCACCCGGCGTGCCCCCCAGGCAAGCGGCCACCCCCTCCGAAGCCAGGGGTGCCCGCACAGCGGTCGGGCAGGCAGTGACGCGTCACGAACAGCCAGCCAATCAGGCGGTAAGTCCCGCCTCGCGTTCCGGCGGCTCGTTTGTGAATGACACTACTGGTTGCGACCCCAAGTGGGTCCCAACCCACAGTTTGAGAAACATTGCCTTAAATGACGGCCTGACTTGGTTCTTAACTCTCTGAAAAGGTTGCTGCTTTCTTCCTAGAGAGGGAAGAGGAAATCTCATACTGTGCCAGTCTCCCTACCACCACTACCACACCTCTCCATCCTCAACAGACAGAAAATTGTGCATAGCTGAAAAACTGAGCTGCTTATTTGTGACTTGTGAGCTCACCCAACAGGAAAGGGGTTAAACGGAGATAAAGCTGGAGAGTGGTGGAGACCATATGGAAGGGGAAGAAAACTCTTTATCCCGTAATTGGATTCATTCCCAGCAGTTCCTGGATGAGGTGAGCCTGAGTGGATGTGACAGGTCATGATCTGTGAATCGCTGTCAGCCGGGCTGCCCCAAGCAGGATGTGTGAGCACAAACTTGTAGATCAATCCATTAGAACGGATCAAATAGATTTAAATGTGTGACAGGAAAGAAGCAGGACACAGATATATTTACAGTTAGTTTCATTGGGGTTCTTTTTTTTCCAAACCAAGATTAACTCTGCTACAGGTAGGTGTTTCAGCTAAGTGCTCCTAGCCCTCTACTGGCTACTGGAAGGCAAAGCTGTGCAGGGGCTAAAATAAAATAACAGCTAGAAGACGTAGGAATACTGTTGTCCCAGTGGTAAATTACATTCACGAAAACTCCATAAATACTGGTGGAACCGTTGCAGAATAATTATGGGAAGCTAGAGTTGGTCTCTGCCGTTGCCTGTATTATTTTCATCCATAATGTAAAAATTCCAACCCAAAGCAGCATCTCATCTGGTGGGAAACAGAAACACTGTTACATAGGAAAAATCCTGCGCAGAAGTGGGACCTTTGGGAGTCTCAACATGTGTATTGAAAGCAGGGGGGGAAGTGAATTCAGTCCAGGCACTCCTTCATCCTCCCCCACTATGTAGTTAGACAGTGCTACACAGTGCACAGAGTCAGCATCGGGGACATGCGCTGACAGTTTGTGTCAGTGAGGCACAACTGCCACCAAGCTCCATGACCTGGAAGTGATGTCACTTTCAGATCATCTCCAGATGCAACCACTCCAATCATGCCCGAAGGTATTCTGAGGCCAGAGAGGTCGTGCGTGACCGCTCTGGCCCTCGGAAGGCTTTTTGAGGCCTCTGAAAGGCCTTAGAAAGGTACATTAGTTTTTTTGTACAACCAAAAGTACAGGTACAGCCTTCTCAGCTGTGGTTTTCCCATCCACTTATTTGACTCAGCGTAGAGCCACCGCAGAAGGGTTCTTTTAAGTTAAACAAACCTGTTCTCTTAATTAGCTGTCAGCATTTTTTTAAAAAAAGCTTCTCTTACAATGGCGATGGGGCTGCAGGCATTCTCCAGGGGCTTAGTGCAAATTAGTATCAATTAGCTCTGAGATAAGACCACCTCCCTTTGCTTTCATTTTGCATTTTTTGTCTTGCTCCAAAGCTAAGAGAAGAGGCTTTATCTTAGAATTGATACTAATCTGCTCTAAGCCCTCTCCGCCTGCTTCTCTCTGCCTGCTTGGTGACTTGAAAGCTGTGGTAGTTTTTTTCTTCTTCTCTCTCCAGAGCTTCTGCTGCCACAAGCCTCTTCCAGCTGGGTCTCAGCTGGAGAGGGTGACAGGGAGATGGGCTGGGGGCTCATGCATTCACCGCCCCCCCCCAAGCGGGCCAATCCATGTGACTGTTTCTGATGGCTTCATTGCAAGGCCAGTCCTGACTGCAAAAGTGGCAGTGAAAATTGAGAGGAGGCTCAGACCAGCTGCCATAAGAACACAAAAGCTGCTTTTTACTGAGCCAGGTAATTGATGCTGACTGCACTGACTGGGTTTCAGTTCAGACAAGGGACTTTTCCCTTGAGATGCAGCCAAAGCACAATAGGACAGTCCTTCAAGTTAGGAGCCTAAGGAAAATTCTTAGCCTGAGGACAATTCTGTTACAGTACTAAGCCTCCGCCTGGGAAATGGAACAGTATGCCTGGACTGAGTCTAGGGGGCATCCTCTCACTCTGGCTGAATATTGTAACTGTGCTACAGCTACCCAGGGACAGCACAATCTGGGGGACAGACACCCCCATGTCATTGCAGAGCGAATGGCTGCCCTGCTGAACTTTGCCAAGAAATATGGGCTAATTCTCCATTGCAGATAAACGTGAACTGCAAAGAAGCTTGAGAATGAATCAGGTGCCTGTCTATTGATAGGGCTGAAAAACGTAGCACATCTAAGTCCACTTTAATCCAAGACACAATATCAGAAAATCTCCCAGGGATTTCACAGCATGGAGAGCAGCTATTTCTTTTCATGGTCCACTTCTCTCATTGACAGCTAATCTTCTCAGACAAGACTGACCAAAACAAAAACAAACAAAACCCAGCTGAATCCCTTGCTCAACACCCAGGCAAAACATGTACTGACTTCTATAGCATATTTGTATGAACAAATAGACAATTGCTCCGATATAGGCTGGTCATTTTTTTAGAAAGCCAATTTTTCATCCTGTATCAGTGGGACCCAGATATCATGCATCATGGTCTTGCTGATTTGATTTTATGGGAAACGTACAAAGAGATAGCTAATGTCCTTCCTAGTTCTGTAGTAGGTTATCTTGTTATGCTTTGCTTGATATATTTCTATTTATTGCTGTGGGGCTCAGAACAGGCAGAAGGGAAAGGACCAGAGGAACAAACAGGACAATTTAAATTCACCAAGGCACACAGACAAAACAACCTGTTTGTGGCTTCTCTTCCCCCCGCCCAGACTAACTCTGAATGCATCAGAGATCACCTCCCTCCCTCTATACAGCTCAACTTAGTAGGGTAAAACAGTGGTTCTCAAACGTTTTAGACCATGACTCACTTCTTAGAATGGCACTCGTGGGTACCATTAACCTGGAAGTGATGTCATAGCCAGAAGTGATATCATCAAGCAGAAAGTGCCATCATTGTGACATAATTAAATAACACTCCTGGAATGCAAACAGGCATTCTTGGACTGCAGCAATTGCACAACCAGGAAGCATCCCTAATAGAAAGAAAGATTAGAACAAATGAATTATATTAAAGCACTGAACTAAAAACATTTTTTAAAAAAACATCACTTGAAGTATCAAACTGTTAACACTCACAAAAGGAATATTGCAAATGTAAGGTCTGCAGTAACCAAAATGGCTGCTCCCAGCTTTCCGTGACCAACGTGATCAGGTTATGATCCACCAAATGGGTCCTGATGCACAGTTTGAGAAACACTGGGGTAGGGGACACCAGGGGATCAAGTTGTTCCAGCACCAAGGCCCAACCTATGTGCTCGATTTGCACTGTACAACTTATATTTATCCTGCCGTTCAGCCACAGCGTCTCTTGGCATAGTGGAGATCAATGCAGGAATAGGCATCACCCCCACATGGTTGAATCAATGTATGCTGAGTTAATATGCCGCAGAAGGAAAAAAAATCCTCCATCTGGAAGTGCACCAACCTTCCATCAAGTGTATATACCGCTCGTTAACAGGATAAAACTTCATTCATGATATCCTTGACTGTCACATGACTCCAACACCAATGGGCCACCTGAACAGCCCTTGCATTTGATCCAGACTATAGATAGGATATTCAGTGTGCCAAAAGTCATCTTGCTACTTTATGGCAGATACACATTGTTACCACATGGTTTAATGAGCAGCATGATCATTCTTAGAGCGTAATCCTGTACTGCACTGGATTGGCAAGGCCAGCCGGTCTGTGCCAAACCCAACGCAGTATTGGAGAGGCTGGAGCCTCCCCATGGCAAGGGCACGTTAGCATCCTTACCATAAGGGAGGCTCCAGCCTCCCTTATGTGCTACTCGGATCTGCGCCAGCTACACAGCAATTAGCCTAGGATTCGGCCTTATGGCTGAATCCCAAGCCCACCCACATCACGTCCCCAACCTCCCTCCCCCTGCCACTCCCGTGATAGAACAGAGATGGAGCCTCTCTTGCACCGCGAAGGAGGCTCAGCACAGACACAACAGGACTGGCGCTGCAGGCAGCACTAGTCCTGTTGCTCTAGCGCCAACACAGGGGTGTCAATCAGTGCCCCCACATTGGCGCTAATGCCGTCACTTCGACACTATTACGTAGCGTCGACGCGACGGGCAGAGTAGGATTGCTTCGTTGAACATGTACCAAAACACATGTGTTAAGGGGACCTTTCACTCTTGGCTCATTCTGTACCCCAGTAGAAGTTAGTAGTTCCCAACAACAAGAGAGAGAGAGAGATAGGTGCAAAGACAATATTATTATTATTTATTGGGGGGATACATTTACAATGAGACTGAGAAGGGGAAGTATGAAAATGCAACGGATTGAATTAAAAACAATTCAGCTGCCTGTGCCTGGAATTAATGTAGCATGGCTTCTAAAATGGCATTTGATTTAGCAAGCACTAATAATTTCAGAGGAAGTGGGAAGGAGAAAAAGAGAGATTATTACAGAGCTTTCTGAAAGAAGAGGGGGAACAAGGAAGGTATAGGGGTTGAAGAGGCCTAGTGCCGGAGATCCCTGGAAGGTGGGGGAAGCAAGGAGAGAAAGAGACAGTGAAGGGATGTTCAAGATCTATGGAAATTAGAGTTTGGGAAGTTTGGGGGAACTTAGAACTTTAGCTCGAGTCTGAATACCTGAGACAGGGAGCTGCAGGTACTAAGCATCAAGGACATCAGGTCTCAGACAGAGGACACAGCTGCAACCTGAGATTTCAATAAGGATGACGATCTTCAAACACGGAATAGTCAAAATGCCACTAAGTGGGCTGCTTGCTCCCTGCCACATGACACTCCTCATCAATGCTCCAAAATCTCCAAAGAGATGTTTCTTACTGATATGGAAGGTCCTGGGGTGGGCTAAGGCGACACTTCTGTAACACCACAGATGAACAAGACAGACACCATAAGTAAAGGGCCACTGCAAAGCTTGCTGTTAGAAAACTGCTTGGCTAAAATGCTAAGGTACCCAGTGTGCCCGAAACAGGCCATATCTTAAAGGTCAAAGCTAGCTAGCTATAATGCCTTAGCATACTGCAGATATTGCTTGGTCAAGATTAGTCAAAATGCACACTTGATTGCTTGATGTTGTTACCTAGAGAAAGTCAGAAGAATCTGCAGGTGGATCTCACACAGGAGTGGTTCTAGCTATCTGAAAAAGGATCACAAGCTACATTGGGGAAAAACTCTAACCTTGGGTGGCCGGACAGTCTCCTGTGTATCTCTTAGTTTTAACTTTCCACTGTATGCCATCTGTGTGTGTACCTAAAAAAAGTATATAAGTAACAGTCTATTTGGTGCTGCTGCTGTCTGAGGTGAGCAGACTGAGGGCCAAATCGCTCAGCACTGATGCACCCATGCCAACAGGACATGCACTACATCCTGCAATGGAGGTGAAGTCATGGAGGTCTCCTCGAGATGAGGGAATGTTTGATTCATTGCAGCTGCATCAGCACCAGAAAGTTGGATGGGATTGGACCCTTAGCCTTTCGCTTGCAAAATAAAACTGCAGTTGGTTTTGCTCTGTGTCTGTTTACTGCTAACAGCTGGGTAACACAGTCCCAGAGCACAATCCTAACCTGGAGTTAGGCTGGCACAGTTTGGCCAGCAAAGTTTGGCTGGCACAAGGGACACCGTAAAGCACATTTGGACCACTCACAGAGTCAGGGAGGATGGCGCACATCTGTGTGCTGGCCTCTCTGACTTAGAGAGTGGTCCAAACAGACTTTTCGGTGTCCCTTGTGCCAGCTAATCTTTGCTGGCCTGATTGTGTCCGGCTTAACTCCAGGCTAGGATTGCCCTCCCAGTGAGACCCCTACAGATATGGTATGACATTACCACATCTGTAACATCAGCACCAGAGGGCTTGATGGTGGAAAAGTAGATTAAAGCAAAACATAGAGACTTTAGAAAAGGGTTTTACACCTAGACTCATGGAGTGGCTAGTCACATAGATAAAAGGAACAAACAGCAAGTTGCACTGCCAATTGGTCCCATGCAGGAAAGATGGAGAGAGCTTAAGGCCAGGTATACTGTTCTGTATCTGCCAAGCTGGAGTCGGGTGATGTTCCAAGGAGCCTGGCCAGAGACTCAAGGTAAGCATCAAGTTACTGGAGGCTCTCAATCACAAATTCACAAATATTCCCAAGGCTATTGGTGCCTGAACACCAATTTAAGCAGACACAAGAGAGGCTTATGTAGAGCAGTAGAATGGCATTAGAAAAAAAAAAACCCTATTAATCTGACATTATTTTCCTTGCCAGAAACCAGAGTATTCACTGTGGTCTGAACTTAACAGGAGTTAAATCTTACTACTGATTGTCCCGCCCACCCCCAGCTATGCTCCAGTGAATTAACTGAATTATGTCGCTGAGAAATGGGAGAAATGTAACCCGTCTGCAGGGAAGACAAGAAACACACGTTAAAGGAAGTAAATTTAAATTATTTATGCTGCAAATGAACTTATGTTTTAAACCCTCTGAATTTCAAATATTTATGTATGCAGGGGAACTAAATCTAATATTAAGAAAAATGTATTAAAATTTGCCAAAGGCGCTTTTCTTCATTACTAAAGCTGAACACCAACAGATAGCAGAAGCGGCGGTCTATTCTCCAGAATGCATCTGTGCAGTAGCTGGCAGCACCCATTTGCTTGCCTTAGAAGCTGCTCTGCTTTACACTGATCAAATCTTTTTTTCAGAGTGATTAAAATGAGATCTGCTGGGGCAAAGGGCTGCTGGTGGAGCTGTGGCTATCAGAATCCTGGCTCCCAGTGAATTCTTCATAGAATTGGTTTACTGGGGATAAAATGGATACTTCTGAGACAAAAGTCAGATGCTGTGACTACATTTTCCAGGATCTCTTCTTTTAAACCATCTGATTGCACTTGGTCAAGCAAAATGAGAAATCAATGCTATGGCTAGTGGTGCATTAGAGGTCAGCTAGGCTGAGCACTCACTGAGGTCATGCCCATCAGAGACCCAATCCAGACAAGACGAACCCTGAAACTCAAGTACCATAAAGCAGCAGCAGTGATGTCCAATGACTCACTGGAGGTTGAATGGGGATGCAATATGAGGGACAATACGAGGCTTTGGTCCAAGGCTCCCAGCAACTTGGTGCCATCATCAGCTGCAGATGTGTATCCTTTGGCTCCGTTTCAGCAATGAACTACATATCAGTTCGCCTGCATTTTAAACCATCTTACTAGGGCAGCAATCCTATCCATACTTTCCTGAGAGTAAGCCTCATTTACTGTAATGGGACTTACTTCTGAGTAGATATACATAGGATTGGCCTCTAAATGAGCTTTATTCCAACCAAAGATTTGACTTCAATATCTTATGACAACCTTTGCCTGTTGAACAAAATACTCAAAATGGTGCAAAATCCTAGCTCTGTTAAATTTAAAGTAGCCTTCACACCAAATTACATGAGAAATGATTTTTCCTCCTCTAGCATACTAATTGCTCTAGTCTTGTTGCAAATAAGCACAAGTCAGTGGCCCCTCGCCCGTTTACACCAGGAATGTTTTTCTTCTCCAGGGCGTTGTTCTGTTCTGGGATCAGTTGTACAAACACAACAGAAACAACATCTGCATAGTCCATTTGTCCTCTGACATCTAATTGATACGAATATGATTGATCTGTTTTCTTTTTACTTTAAAAAAGTGTCCCTTCGTGTGGCTGGCAAACACATTTTGCTAGCAAAAAAACGGGGGAAAGATGTGAACGTTCTGAGCTTTCAAAGAATGACCTTCCCTGATAATTAATTTGCTGTTCCCAACAACATCTGCTGTCTTGCAGTCACATCCATCATAGCTGTAAAAAAAATTAAAACTCAATTAAAAGGAAAACTGGTGTCACAGATTAATTAGGGAAAGGCACAGAGTCCTGAGGAGCACAACTATTTGACCCCTCCTGGAGGTTTCCAGCTGGGCCCCCTTCATGGGATTTATGATAAACTACAATAAATACAAAGGGCTCTGGGGAGTGCCTTAACTACCAGCACATTTTTAGGGATTGTTTTGATCAAACTGGACATATTGACTGGGACAATAACTGGAAACTGGTCATAAAACTTGAGTGAAATTCCACAGTTGGACGTGTTTGCAATGAGCAGCTATTAGCCAAAGCAGAAGAGAAAAACCTTTTAAACCCATCCATGTCTTGTCCCTCTTTACCCCTGCGCAGTCTTTCTAGTGCCTGTTGCTGGCGGTCTGCCTTTTTTTAGATTGTGAGCCCTTTTGGGACAGGGAGCCATTTAACTTTATTATTACTATTTGCCTGTAAACCGCTTTGTGAACTTCGTGTTGAAAAGCGGTATATAAGTACCTGTTGATTGATTGATTGATTGATTGATTGATTGATTGATTGATTGATTGATTGAT
>JAJKFI010000052.1:1403470-1416567 GCA_029204185.1 Lerista edwardsae | reverse complement strand
GATTGATTGATTGATTGATTGATTGATTGATTGATTGATTGATTGATCTTTGTGTGCGGCAGTCTTTTTGGAAACACAGTATACATTTGGCTAAAGAGATCTTTATGTGCTTGTGGGCGCAATCCTGACCTGTAGTTAGGCTGGCACAAGTTAAGCCAGCAAAGTTTGGCCAGCACAAGGGCCACCGTAAAGTATGTTTGGACCACTCTCAGAGTTGGGGGGGGGGGAGATGGTGCACGTCAGTGTGCTGGCCTCTTTGACTCAGAGAGTGGTCCAAACATACTTTATGGTGGCCCTTGTGCTGGCCAAACTTTGCTGGCCTAACTGGGCTGGCCTAACATCAGGTTTGGATTGCGCCCTGAATCTTACTGTTCAATATAGGTAACCTTACAGCGCAGCCCTAATTAAATCCACCACCACCCCATTCCCTGCCGATGCATCTGCACCACTGGAGTGTAAGCGGCATCCTGCAGGAAGAGCAATCTTGGAGGTCTCGTCTGGGTAAGGGAACATTTGTTGCCTTGCCTAGGAATAAGCCCTTGCTGCCCCACTGTGCCTACTCAGACCTACAGCAGCAATTTAGCTGGAGCAAGTCCAAGCGGACCCAGGAAGGCCAACAGAGGGTTGGAAAGGGGGTAGGATATTGGCGGCACTGTTACTGCTGGTACTGCAGCTTTTCAGCCTCAATCTGTCCCCCTCCCTGCCGCTGTTACACCCACACCTTCACCTGCTCCCTGTGCAGCAGTTGTCGGCAGGCCACTGGCACACAGCTGCTCAGCCTAGCCACACTGACTGGCATGCCACCTTTTGCAACAGCCATAAACCACGGTACACTGCCAGCACCACGAGCTCCAGCAGTGAAGTAGAGTGGGCCAATAGTTTCCCTCAATAGCATGGAATACCTCTTTGCTTCTATTGGTCGTCGTATATACCATAGTCCCAAAATTGGATATGAGTTTTGTTAATCTATGTTGAGTTCTTATTTTCCTCTGTAACCATTTTACCTTTCGTATTCTGCAGAAACTATCAATAAAAAGAATTTGAATAATATCCATTCACAACAGTTGGAATGTTCCTTGAAAGAACAGGGTGGGTGGGTGTTTAATAAGTAACTTTAATAGGATTAAAGGGGAACCATTAATCCAGCAGATTAAACAAAAATAAGATATATTTACAAACATGCTTGTCCATTCCTTTCTTTCTCTGTTAATGTGTTGTGTTTTGGAGTAAATGCAACAAATGCAGACCAAACAAACAAGGTCTTGGCTTTTAGTGGTAAGAGACTGAGCAGTAAACCAGGAGGTTCCCAGTTTGAATCTTCACACATACACACATGTCAGTGGTGTCATCTAAATGATTTAAGAACAGGTACTCACTTTTGATTGGCACGTGTTGGGACCCGCCCACCAGAAGTGACGTCATAAGCCAGAAGTGATGTCGTGGCAGGAAGTGACATGAAAAAAGCCCTTTTTGAGGCCTCAGATGATTTTAAACTGACCCAACAGTTGCAACAGTATTCCACAGCACCCCCAGAACATGTTAAGGAGGCCTGGCATCATGTTAAAACCCCAGAGCAACTCATTTTTCAGTGGCAAGGAAAGGAAAGGCTCTGCTCGCTGCCTGCCTGCCTGCCTGGCTCTGAAAACATGCAGGCAACTCAAACATGCAGGAAATTCAAATGTTGCAGAGGGCGGAGTCGACGAGTGGGCAGGCGAATGGGCGGGGCCAGCTATAATCCTAGAAACCGGTACTCGCGTACCCCCGCGTACCCCCTGCATGACATCACTGACACATGTATATGAATTCACAGTGTAAATGTGCTGCCTTCATATTTGCTGCATCCCTCTGCAAACCTCAGGGCAATCACCCACTTAGCCTAGAGAAAAGAAGCCAAGATATTAGAATTTCAAGGGTTTACGCATCAAAGTATTATCTGTGGGATGATGGTTCAATAACCCTGAAGTACAAGCTTGAAAAAACCACGCTTTTATCATACATGTACAAACATGAGAAATAATCCATCAAACAATAAGAGAAATGGGCAAAGTAATATATCAGAAAACAAACAAAATATATGATATAAATAAATATGTTGGATTAAACGTTATTTGGCACATACTGTCCTATGATGCAAGTACACTATTGTATCTGTTATAATAAAGGTAAAGGTTTCCCCACGACCGAATGGTATAGTCGTGACCGAATGTAGGGGGCGGTGCTCATCTCCATTTCAAAGCCTGTAGAGCCGGGGTTTTGTCCAAGGACAAGCTTCCGTGGTCATGTGGCCGGCGTGACTATACACCGTAGTGCACAGAACGCCGTTACCTTTCCACCAAGGTGGTCCCTATTTATCTACTTGCATTTAGGTGCTTTTGAACTGCTAGGTTGGCAGGAGCTGGGACAAGCAACGAGAGCTCACTCTGTCACACAGTCTTGAACTCCCAACCTTGCGGTTGAAAGCCCAGCAACAGCAGATTAACTCGCTGCGCCACCACGTCCCACATCTGTTATAATAGTGGTTCCCAAATTGTGGGTCCCAATTTCAAGTGGGTTGCGAAGCACCTAGAACAGCCATATTGAAAATATGGAAGATGGGATACTGGAAAGGGGGAGGGGTGTGGGGTTGTTTTGTTTGTGTCTAGGTTGTAAATAGGGTTGTTGTTTTTTTCTGATTCACTTTGCTATTGGAAAATGACTGAGAAATAACACAACTTATTTCTTGTTGTTCCTGCATTCTCAGGAACGCAGCAGGCTCTGGCATCACAACAATGGCACTTCCAGCCATGACATCACTTCTGGTGGGCCCTGGACAGGTTGTCATTCTAAAAAGTGGGTCCTGGTGCTAAAGCATTTGAGAACCACTGTATTATAACACCATGAATGATGTAACTTTCAGAATCTCAGTGTCTACATAATCACTGTGTGACACCTTCATTTTCTGTAATGCTGAAAAATAGGGATAAATGATGGGAAAATGCTCACAGGCTATAATTTTCCACACTTGATGCGGAGCTACAGCCAAGCCCGCATACCTGCAAGGTTCGTACATCTGCAAACACGTTTTTACGTTCATGTTCACACTGTCCGCCTAAAAATATAATGTGTGAAGTGGCCTCCAGCTGCATGCCAACAGCAAAAATGACAACTTCTGATGATGTTGTGAATTCTTAAAATTATACAGGCAACTTAATCAAATGACACAAAAATGACTGGGAACACAGAGAGAAAATGGAAGGGGATAAAACAGGATGCAGTGGGAACAACCTTCCTTAGAAATGCTGAAATCTGAGAAATCCCAGGAGTAGTGGTATGTGCAATGAAGCCATTCCTATGTTCCCGTGTATCCAGTCACCCCTCTCTTGCCAAGGCTCGTGGATGCCAGTGATGGCCATTGATGTAATTAGATGGTGGTGGTGGTTATATAAAGGACAATGAGGTCTGGCAAGAGAAAGCAATAGGCAAGAGGAATCTCCAGAGCTCTGATCTATAGACAAGGCACATCATTAGGTAAGTATTTCATATACTCATTTATATGCAATGTAGATCTTCAGTGGAGAAAAAAGCTTATGAATCTTAAATGGACCAGCACACTTCTCTTTTATGAGTATTTTCATTATGTTTTTGATAGGCAGAATGCTTTCTTCGCAGCAAAGGACTAGTGAACAGGAATAAATTTGTGGGTTCTGCTCCTGTATGTGCTTCTCTTTCCCCTGGATTGCCAAAAGAATTTGATGGCACAAATTCAGAACGTTCTGCGCAGATTAGAATATTGACCAAAAGAATGAATCAGTCAGAGTTGGGGAAGGATGTAACACTCACAGTCAAAAGCTAAATGTGATCTGAAAACTGAGAGTTGAGATTGATCTGGTTTTAGGAAAGATATATTGGCCTTCTGTAAGTTTCCTCTTCCTCTAGATCTTCTGATGCTGAGCACTACTTCAGAAACAAATAACAGAACAAACAGTACATAAACGAAGGACCAAATGGGCAGTCTTTGGATGTTTCATTTATAGTAGTACTGTTCTCACACAATGAGATTGCAAAAGATCCCTGTGCTATGCAAATCTAGTTAGGACCCCTGGAGGATGCACAGATCTGGAGGACAGGACATGGGTGAAATCTACCCTAGTAACGTTGAGGGAGACTGCAATTATTTTCAACTATTGCAATGATTATTGGGACTTCACAAGCATGTATCCTCATGCTATCCATATCCTATCACTGCCTATGTCCACTTTGTGGACCTGTAGACTCTTGCCAACAAAACCTCAAGCCATAATAAACTAGAGTCATTAGTTTAGGTTAACTCCACAAACTTAAATCTTCTAGAATTTCATTTATTTAATGTTATTACTGTCTGCCTTATAACCTAATGGGTCCTCACGGAAACTTACAAGATCATAATAGCAAACCCATTGAAAGCCATTTAAACCAATACAATTCCAAACATTTCACAGTTGAACACAGTTCTTTAGAACAGAGGGACTTGTCCAAAGTTATCTTTTTCTCTAATCCTTTTTTCAAACATTGTTTGCCTTCACATCATCATTCCCTTCTCTCCCAACGCAACCACTTTTCTTGATTGATGTCAATTTCTCTACTATTACTAACAAATTGCTGCTGTTTCCAAGGGCAAACTGATAACAAAGGATTGTTTCAAACAGTACTTAACAGATCTCAGTCCCAAATATAGGCATGCCCCAGTATGTTCTGGACACCCCCGTGGATACCTAAAACTGTGGATACTGGGGATGCCCTTTTAAAGATAGGGGAACATCAGTGGTTTTGCTGCAACAAGGTAAACAAAAGAGATTTGTTTAATGGATAGGGAAACTGAAACCATGGATAGTGTGAGCGCAATCCTAAACTAGAGTGAGGCAGGCATAAGCTAAGCCAGCAAAGTTTGGCCAGCACAAGGGCCACCATAAAGCATTTTTGGACTACTCTCGGACTCAGGGAGGATGGCTCACATCTGTGCGCTGGCCTCTCTGATGCTGAGATTGGTCCAAACATATTTTATGGTGTCCCTTGTGCTGGTCAAACTTTGCTGGCTTAGCTTATGCTGGCCTAACTCAGTTTAGGATTGTGCCCTGAATCAATGGATATCGGGGCACGCCATTAGGCCAGCTGACTCTCATCCATTTCCATATCTCTCCAGTAACTGTAAATAAAAGCAAGATACATGACACAATGTCATTGTGCTCAGCAGTCAATGAAGTAGAACAGGAAAATACTGAGCATAATGATGACATGTTTTTTTCATTAACAAGACTGCAATAATGTGGGAGATGTGGACTGGCAACTGTGTTTGGTTGCATGCAGTTTATGGTGGCATGTATGGTAGCATTCAAACAAAACATCGAAACAGTAGAAATGACACAGTTGTGATGAATGGGAAGGAGAGCGGCCAAATGTTTAAGCAAGCTTCCTTCTCTGCCCGCGAGCATCAATTTTCCCTCATTTAGCATTAGCATGAACAGTGATAAAAGAGGTCATCAACAGAGGATCAGGCCCCAAAGATGGCAAATTTTGAGTCATACCTTTTTGAAACATTACCAGAGAAGGCAATTTACAAACAGCAAGCTCTCTATTCATCTAGGGAGTCACCGAGCTGGAGCCTTAATGTATGAAAAGACGTGCCTTGTTTGCAAAATGAGGAAGGGGCATTCAGTGGTCTTGCCAATCACACAAAAGACAAAACCAGGGGCTTTTCCTGGGTAGCAGAGAAACATCAGGCCTTGTCAAGTGCAAAGAAAACATGTTTGGGGTTCTGCAAATTGTGATGCTGAAATTGTAAATTACTATAGCACAAAAATGCAATCATGCAGAGGTAACATTGTATTGCAATAAAAAGAGGGGAGGCAAATTGTGTTATATAGATCTGGGCAACACCCTTTCAATCACAGCAAACCAGGAATGCCACAATTCCCTGAGCCTTATGGTGCAATTGGCTCAATAGCAGAATCTGTGAGTTTACTCTGGAGCGCTGGTCCCTAGCAACAATTTGTAGGCATGACAGCTGGTCAGGAAATGGGGTGTTTTTTTTTAACCTGATGAAAAATGTCAACCTTTTGTCTCTACTTCTATTCAAGAAAAATCTTTATTTTAATCTTTTAAATCTTGGAAGTTTTCCGATTTCTGGTGTGCTAGGCAGGCATGGTGTCTGCAGTAATAACGTGCTTGCAAAATGTGCCGTCTGATGGAAACAAAGCACATCAAAATTTGTTTCAAAAATAACCCAAATAATAGTTTGGAATAGTTCAAGTCCTGTGGAAAAGCTCAACAGGGCAAATAAAAAAAAATGGGTTTCGTTAAAGCCATAATTTGAATCAAATTAAGGTTGCTCTAAATGGTTCAACTAAGGATGGAAGCACTAATGGAAGGGAAAGATAATTGTGGTGGGGGGGGAGTGATTAACTAATACGGAGCAAATGCAAAATGAACCCCAACAGTGATTTACTATAATCTGTTACTTTCCAGTAGCAAACAGAAGGGGGGGGGGCTCATCAGCACTAACGAGGCATTACAAGCTGAATGAGTAAGCGGCCGCACTCTCCCACCTTGGCTGCACAGATGCAGGTGCTTGGTGGTTCAGCCTTCCTAAAGAGAAATGCAGGCAGTTAAGTAGGCATAGCAGGATTGGTTTAACGTTTTCACTCATGGCTGACTGACAGGGCTGAGGGCAAATGAAGGAACTCCCTTTCTACAAGGTCTTCCTTCCCAAAGTCACTCCTTTGGAGACTAGAAACCAGGGCCAGGGAGACCAGATGTCCTCTTTTTCCAGGACACATCCTACATTTCAACATTAAAAATGTCCTACGAGACAGACTGGGGGTGCCAGTGTCAAGGGCAGCTGCCCACATCACTTGTTTGTCCTGTGGACCTTTGGTCACTGAAGGACTAAAGGAGGACAAGCTACCCCAAAATCAATACATGTGAGCGTTCTTAGCTTTCATTATGTAATGCCCCACTTTTTTCTTGAATGTCCTACATTTTGGGGTGCTGTGTCCTCCGTTGTGGTTATGACATCGGGTCACCCTGACCATGGAGCATTTTTATGCTATCAATTTGCCTTCCCTTTACTTGATTTACTTGCTGTCTGCCATTATCATTCATCAAACCAGGAACAAGGGAATGGGTGGTGCCAATTAGATCATATTTGTTTTACTTCCCCAGGTTGCAATTCAGACCATTTTTCAATCTGGGCTTTGGAAGGCTCACTGTAACTGATTGCCTCTGAGCCGAAGCAAGTTCCTTCATGGGGGGGGGGGACAGGAAGCCATGTAAAGACCTGAGACTGACACATTCAGGCAAACGAAGCAGAATGCTGGATGCCAACATAATAAATGTGTACATTCATTCATGAAAATTATGCCGTTTTGTAACAATTACCTGGAACTGAATTTTACACTCAGGTGTAAGAGGGAGTTGGTGTCTTGGGAAGGGCGCAGGACTCCCCAAAGCAATGCTAGATATGGCACAAGCCCGTCGGCGTCGTCATTCCGGCATTGCTAAGGATTGCGCTCTCAGTTGGCCTCCAGAGCTCAGGTTTCATGTAAGGCTTCTGAGAGCAGGGTGGAGGGGGTATATTCAGTAGTGTCATCCAGCAACGAGCTGCCGGAATGCTAGGTGGGACTTACCGCTTGATTGACAGGCTGTCCGTGACGTGTTGCCGCCTGCCCGCCCGCCGTGCGGGCTCCCTCCGTTTGGCGCGCCCCTCCGCTGCTTGCCCAGGCACCTGGCGCGCCCCCCCAGGCAAGCAGGCACCCCCTCCAAAGCCAGGGGTGCCCGCGTGGCAGGCGGGCAGGCGGCAACACGTCACGGACGGGCAGCCAATCAGGTGGTAAGTCCCACCTAGCGTTCCGGCAGCTCGTTGCCGGATGACACCGCTGGGTATATTGTACTTGGGCCCAGGTCAAAAAGGAGGCCTGGGAGCCAAAGGGAAGTTGGTGGGTTGGGCCTGACTACTGGAGAAGGGAAGGGGCTTTCAAAAACTTTGTACCCTCTGTTATAATTCCCCACAAAAGTCCTGGGCCCAAGGGATCCTGCAGAACGTTGAAAGCTCCAGAATCCTACTCCACTCTACATGAGGTCACCCACAAGCAGTTCTTTGGGTAACTTTGTACTCTCTTTGCACTTTTCAATATCAGTTCATAACAAAAAGGATGAGGCACTTGTACCTTTTGGAAACATGTCTCAGTTGTAGAACAGTCCCCACGGGCCATGATAATGAATGCTAATCAGTTTCTCTGTCTGTCATTTTGAGTATAGTATGTATGCTTCTTGGGCCAATACTGCAACTTTTCTTGGGATCATTGCAGCACATAAAAGTGCCTTGAGATAGCCTAAAACAGTCATGTGAGTGGGTGGAGGATCAAGCATGCCTGGGTACAATGGGACTTGTATGTCTTTGATGCTCTGAAGACATGTGCCTCCATGCGGAGGAAAAATCTCCACGAAGAACTACCCTAAATACTCCACATAGTAGAAGCACCTCAAATGACATTGTGTTCAGTTCTTTTGTTTTTAATTTCCTAAACCCTAATACATCCTAAGTAATAAATGCTCCAGAAGAATTAGCTTTATAGCAGCTGCACAATATTGGTTTCAGATGCTGCATAACCTTATTGGTACATAAAAGCTTGCTTTGGTGCTAAATCTGACTTAAGAGCAATACTTGAATAATGCTGTAAGTACTTAATAAAAATAATTATGACTCAGGATAAAAATGAGCCAAGCTTCTAAGTACTTGGACCATGCTTCATTAAATGTGTTCAGGAAAGAACATTTAATAATTAAAAGAGCTCCTCGAATTTACATAAATCCTCTTTGTGATGTGGCACTGCTGTCCAGTCAAGTTGAAAACTGGTTTACAACCCCTTAAAGTCAGGCTCCCATAAAGTGGAACAAACCATGTTCTTAGTTCTATACAACCAATCAAAGTTTATTAAGGAGCTCAGAACACCAATGGGAATTGACTAGATGAGCTTATTGACTAGATGAGACCTCTCTTATAAGATTAGGGACTGTGACATGGCTGATTCTTACCCTGCTCCCACTCTATGGAACTTATGGGGGGAAGGGGGAAAATTATACTTATCACAGTAAAGCAATCTGTTTTCCTGCTAAAATGAGAAGACATCTCTCTTCAGGGGATGAACAGTAGGAAGGAAGGAAGATTCAAAGCTCCCACACAGTTTCTTGTATTTAAATGCCCAGATTTATAAAACACAGCTATAAAACTAGCTAGAGCTTTGACACCAGCAGCAATGAATAATAATCTAAAATGCCTTAAAACCTTGTTATAAATGCAGTGTTATTTCTCAATAACAAGCCAGTAGTCAACAGAAAAGGAAAATGCCAAGATCAAACCATAACCAAAGTAATGAACTACAGACTCTGCTTGCTCTCTAAACCAGAATTGGAAACCACAGTTTGGCAAGTGCAAGCCAAGGTTGATGGAGTTTTGGACATAACAGCAAACAATGGTTTGCACAAATCAGGACACCCAGGAGGTGTCCAAATCCTAAAAAGCCACTGTACTGTGCCATCAGAATGCACGTCCCAGCATCATAAAATACAAAACGATGCTGTGCGCAACTGGGTTGCAGTTGGAAACAGCAAGAGGGACAGCTGCACAACAGCAGCAATCCTGGATGCCCCAGTGCTATTAAGTTCGCATGTGGGTGGGATGGGTGGGGGAATGGGTAGAACAGAGCAGGGACGGAGAAGAACAGAGTGGGGACCAGGGCAGAGAAGGGGTGTCTTGAGGGCAAGAAGGGGGTGGTTATCAGCTGCAACGGCTCTGTCAATATCTTATCCCCCTTCCCGTCCTTGAACCACTTCTCCAGGTCTACTTGGGATTGCACCAGCCAAGGAGATGGCACACTGTCAAGTAGATTTACCGGGGAAGCATAGGCTTACTTCAAGGTAAGGGAACATAGGAACAGCCACACTGGATCAGGCCAAGGGCCCATCTAGTCCAGCTTCCGGCATCTCACAATGGCTCCCCAGATGCCTGAGGGAGCACACAAGACAAGATGCCTACATCTCGCTGCCACTCCCCTGCATCTGGGGGTAGCCAAATTACCTAGGCTATCTTATTCTGAGGTAGCCTTGTTACCCTCGCACCCACCAGGCTACAGTTTAGGTTTAACTTGATTAAACACAAGTGACCATTTAAAAAAAATGAAACAAGGTTCATTCATCACAGAGGTCTCCGTGATGGCACCTGCTACCTGCAAGATGCAGCTTGCAGTGTGCTGGCACAGCAGCAGCAACATGAGGGGGGTTACTTAGGATTGGGCTGTTACTGTGCAGGGCGAAGGATGAGCAGCCCATGGTAAGGTGTTACATGTGAATCAGCCCAGCAAGTACAACCTTTTACTCAGAGCCATGGTTTTTAAGTAAATCCAAGGCATTCCTCGGAAGCAATTAAGGGCACAATCCTAACCTGGAGTTAGACCGGCACAGTTAGGCCAGCACAAGGGCCATCAAAAAGCGCGTTTGGACCACTCTTGGAGTCAGGGAGGATGGCGCACATCTGTGTGCTGGCCTCTCTGACTCCAAGAGTGATCCAAATGTACTTTATGGTGGCCCTTGTGCCAGCCAAACTTTGCTGGCTTAACTGTGCCGGCCCAACTCCAGGTTAGGATTGTGCTCTAAAAGTTCCTTGATGAAAAGATGAGTGACAATAATTGCAGACCAACATTCCTAAAGAAGAGCTTGCCTAACTTTCCCAGGCTTTCCCAGCAATGGAAGCAGCAGGGAAGTGCTGAGTGATCTAGGATGCACTTTTGATATTTGAAACGCTGCAGTTTTGAAGGGCACTCACAATAGGCAACAACAAGTCTCAACAGGAGTGGCCAACATCTTGCATGAGAAGAAAATGCATCTTAGAATATGCCCTAGATTTCTCTGAAAAAATTCCATTGCATCTGCAGGGGTCCCTCAGCAGAACATAGAAAAAGTTCCTGCAGAATTGGGCATTTCAAAACCACGGGGTGGAGAAAATGACTGTTGGATCTTTTGCCTCCTATTCTCAATTCAGAGAAGAAGGTTCGTTAATGGGCAGAAAACAAGATTTAGCTGTGTGTCAGAACATCATCCTTGGTCCCCAACTCAGGAAAGGCACTTTTCTTTCATTGGCTGCAAAGGCAAAAATAGAGAACTGGAGCCCTGTTTAGAACATTGAAAGAGTCTTGTACAAGTAGTGCAAAACACAATGTGATGGCTGATGATGAATAAGCATGTATTAATTATTCAGTGAGTCAGCTAAAAGCTTTCATAAATGTGCCATTTACAAACTAAATTGCACACCATGTTGAGCTACTGTTGTATGACTTAAGATCTTGCTTGCTAGGATTGAGCTAGCAAAGCAGGAAAGTAATGGGTAAGGCAAAGCTGGAACAACAACTTCCTCTTCCTAAAGTAGCAATCCACCCAGTTTTCAGCAGCCAAGGTATCCAAACAGTGGCAATGGGCAGGGATAGGGGGAATTGAGTTCCTTCGAGTGTATCATCACTATTGATGGATGGCATGACTTCCTACACCTAAGACAGTAGTTTACACCTCCAAATTGGTGGGAAGAAGCTTGTGTGTTCATCTGGGCATCATAAAGCTGACCATGGTGGCAGTGCGTCCTTGGCCCATGCGCTGCCCAGGGCCAAGATAGCAGACTGCCACCCCCTCCCCCAGACTGCCATCCCCACACACACCTGGAGTCTCCAAAACCTTGTGCAACATCTGCAGACAGTGTTCTGAAGCCTTAGGAAGGCCTTTAAACATTATTTCCAGTTTTGGCCAGAAAACAGAACTCCAGACCCTGCAGATCACCTTCAGAGGGCCCACTGACACCACATGTGACCTGCCTGACCCACTGAAGGACCCCAGAAGGTGGGCGGTGGTGGCTCATAGGGCCCTTCCACTCCAGCACCTGGGATCAGCACCTGCGCACATGTTATGCTCATGGTACTCAGGACTGAGCCCTATATCATATTGAAATAATTGGCACTATAAGGCTACATCCCATTGTTTTTAAAATGGATTTAGTCAAAACAATCATGTGTTAAATTGTGCATACTGTGTCTAGTTCTGCACTGCTTGGAAGAGTCATTTCACTTTAAAATATCCCCTGCCCCCCAGAAAAGGAGGGGAGACCAAGGAAGTTAACAATCACATTTAAAATTGATAAAATATCAGTATAAAGTACAATAAATCCATCAAAAGCCCCAGACCAAAACTAAAAGCCATAAACAACATGCAGAGTCAGCAACTAAACCTGGATTTTGCATTGTAAAAAAGAACCATTTTCAACTGGCAGTGGAATGAACCAAAGATTTCTCAAGATAGGAGGAACATACTGGCTGCCATCACAGAAAAAGTCCTTTCACTTCCTCCCTCAACCTACTACACCTCCATCAGTATGTAGGCCTCATCAGATGACTTCAAGGACCAGGCAGTTTCAAGCAGGGGAAGCACTTAAGGCCCAAGTCATTTAAGGATTTGAAGGTAATAAATAGCTCCTTGAATTGATCATACTCTGCTAAATCTACCAGGGGCTACTGCTAGACTGAGAGCCCAATCCAATGCCCAATCTGAGTAAAGTCAGTACAATTATAGTCAATGGGGTTTATTCCCTGTGGATAGGACTGCAGCTTGAAACCATAACAGTGATCTCAGGTTCACAGATTATCTTGATACAGGAGCTGGTACAAATCTAGACTGAACACACTGTGATGTCTGGCAAGGCTGAGACAGTCACACGATGCTTCCTGCCCTGATTTTGGCTCTAATTATTGTATTTTCTCTCAGGTTCCAAGATGGTTCCAAGAAAGGTGATGGCAACTCTTCTGGCCCTGTACGTGGTAGCCATGCTGGCCAAACAGAGTGAAGGCTTCCTCGCCTTTCACTCTCGCAAAGCCTTAGAAGAAATGTTGGTGAGCCTCCTGAGAAAGAGTGTATAGTGATAGGATAAGAAGGGAGGGAGGAAAGTCCTACCTGTTCACCAGTCTGCCATAGTATCTCCACCTCCTGCCCTACTAGTGTTGATCTCTCTCTCTCTCTCTCTCTCTCTCTCTCTCTCTCTCTCTCTCTCT
>JAJKFI010000052.1:1342441-1384767 GCA_029204185.1 Lerista edwardsae | reverse complement strand
TATTATTGTATGCCAAATAAAGGTATGAATACGAATACGAATACGAATCAGTTACAAAAACGAGATTGCCAGCGACATGTAGCATTGCTAGTGATGCATCATTTGTCAATGCTAGTGACACAAACCTGTCCCATTGGCCTCCTATTAGATGCTAACGTAGATACATTGGTGCAAACAATTCTCTACAGATTTGCCACTACATGTATCTAGGTTCAGGGAATTAATCTCATGCTACTTGTTATGAATACATGCAATCCACCATCACTGTCAACCCTGTATCATTCTTCCAGGTTCCTAATTTAGCATTTCCCCATGTCTGGTTAGTTTTTTCCTATATCAAGGTAACTTCCCGGTATTGTATGATTTAGGAAGGTATTCAACACGTTACAAACTGAATCCTATTTCAGACTTATAAACAAGTCTGCTGTGGGTGGATGGGTGGCAAACCGCTGCTTCAGTTTTATATTAATTGCTAACTACTTAGAGACCTGACGCTTGACAAACAGTGTCAATCTCTAGGTAGCACAAATTTTTAACAGCAGCAAGGTTTGAAGGGAGGAAAAAAAGACTCTGAGACAAATGATATGTGTGACACAGATTCAATTCCAATCCAATTTTGCACATCCAAGTTAATGTGAATTCTTCTGTCACTCTGAATCAATGAGAGAGTGAGAGGATTGCTGCCAAAACAACACACAAGCTGGTCTAACTGCTTTGCACTTTGTATGACTGCCAGTCCCCTAGTGCCTCTTTGATATCTACAATCACCAACATTCAGCACGTTTTAGGTATCAACAGAACTAGCATTCAGTAGCATGCATGTAAATTTCATTCTCCACTGTGAACCCATGTAGAGATAATACACATGAATGGAAAGGATGGTTGGCCAAGTTGGAATCAACACAAATAATTTCAGCTGAGAAAAAATTTCTGTATTAATGGATGGCATAATAATGGATCCTGCCATAATGGATCAGGATTTCTCTGTGTTTACTTGGAGATGATCAATTTGTGTTTCTGAATTCTGCAGTGCTGACGGTATTATTTTATGGGATCAGAAATTCCCCCTCAAGGACATACTGCTCTTGTATGGAAATCATATATTTTCAAGTAGCAGAGGCACACCTGGAACAACATGGCCCAGTAAGGAATCCCTATCTGATGATGATTGATATTTGGCCACTTTGGTGGTTGCTTCTAGGGTGGGGAGGGTATCTCCCTGGGCCATCCCATGATTAGGAGTTCCATGTACTATAGTAGACTTGAGCATGATCTTCTTGTATCCCTGTCTGGCCAGGTGGGCCTGCTAGGGAAACTGCCCCAGGATTTTTCATTGTCTACATAGTGTGTAGGCACGTGCCAAATGCACTCCTAATTCATGTACATACCAAATGTACCAAATTCAAAACCCCACTCAGCCATGAAGTTTGTTGTATGACTTTAGGCAGATTATAGTCTGTCTCAGCCCAGCCTACCCAACCAGTGTATTATGAAAACCAGTAAGCACTCTGTAAATTAGCTATTTTCAACCAGTGTGCTGTGGCACACTGGTGTGTCACAAATGGTCCGGAGGTGTGCCGTTAAGTTTGGGGGGAGGGTCATTTATTAATAGGGCCATTGGGGGAATGTTAGCCCCCTACTGGCAGCACAGTACACCTTGTCGATTGTCAAAAAACTGATGATGTGCTTTGACCATTTTAGTGCCTTGTCAGTGTGCTGTGAGATTAAAAAGGTTGAAAATTGCTGCTGTAAACCATGCAAACAATAAGCACTGTAAACAATAAGCACTCTGTAAAGCACTCTGTAAACCATGTAGCGCTACAGAAGGAAGAAAAGGGGAAAGGAAACGTATTTGAAGAAAGGAAGTTACTTAGGGCACAATCCTGATCAACATTCCAGCACTGGGGTAAGAGCAAAGCAGGTCTGAGAAGGGAACAAACACTCCCTTATCTTGAGGAGGCCTCCATCACTGCTACTCCACTGTAGAATGCAGCACATGCCCCACTGGTACAGCTATGTCAGTGCTGAAAATTTGGCTAGGATTGTGCTTTTAGTGTAAAGGGAAGAAACAAAGGAATGTCATTCTAATGGCAGAATTGGAAACTACTGCATCAAAGAGGATGGTTATGCCATCATTTGAATACAGCTGGTCAGAACCTGATTCCGTTGACTGTGCCTTTAAGCATCATGCATTCACCTTTTTTCCATTTTTGTATATACATACAGTTGCTCTTCTCTCCCCCTTAAACCCTGCCGCTTGCC
The DNA here is from genome assembly GCA_029204185.1 of Lerista edwardsae. NCBI lineage: Eukaryota > Metazoa > Chordata > Lepidosauria > Squamata > Scincidae > Lerista > Lerista edwardsae. The sequence goes on along the minus strand of JAJKFI010000052.1, from coordinate 1,382,505 downwards.
TCTCTCAAATGCATTCTTCAGTAATGAGCCTCAGCAGAAAGCAGGCTGCTGTCCCCATCTGTATGCAGAGCAGCCCAGCCTGCTATTTAGAAATGTCACCCGGGTTACCTTCTCTTCTTTTTTCCTATCATCAGACCTCAATTGTCCCCCATCAGCTCCAATCATTCTTTTTTCACCAGCAGTAGCTCATCCAGTTTCCAAGACAGTAAACTCCATTACGGCAAGAAATACACAGGTAGCTGCAAACAGGCCTCAGAAGAAATTTATCACCATTTTCTTTTCCCAGCTGATGGCAGGACAAGAAAAGGGAGGAATGCCACTAAACCAAATTCAGGAAGAAGCACATGATCAGGGTAGAGACAAAAGCCAAATCCCACTCAGGGCACAATCCTAACCTGGAGTCCCTTTTGCCGGCCCAGGAGTGTTAGAAATGCATTGCAAAGAGGGTTTGCACCACTCTTGGAGTCATGCAGGCCAGTGCATAGATGTGCGCTGGCCTCCCTGACTCCAAGAGTGATCCACATGCACTTTACGGCACATTTCCAACAGTCCTGGGCCAGCACAAGTGACCTGTGCTGGCCTAACTCCAGGTTAGGATTGGGCCCTCAGTGTCGCCTCTGAAATTCTCCGTATCTGAAACAAAATGTCTTAAGTTAAGAAAAAAACTGTCAGACTTTTTTTTAACGGTTACATAGGGCAAAGTAATTAATTCTGCATTGAGCTAAATATCAAGTGGCATTACAGCTTGGCATTCATGGGTAATTTTCCCTACTCCTGTCAAGTTATCCACAAATCTGTGGCCTGGTCTATTCGGGCAATAGAATCCTAAGGCAGTAAAGTGGGCAGAACTATTTCAGTCTGTGGATTAGGGATACCATACGCAATGCTCCTCAGTGAAATCCCTCCTAAAAAGCACCACAGCACACTAGGCTTAAAGGTTACAAACCAGCCTAGCACATTCCCTGCTATGCTACTTTTCTGCTTTCAAGGGATTGCCAATATGGGGAGGCTTCAAAAATATGGTCCCCCCTATAGTTTGAAGTGGTACAGTCCATTTTACCAACCCAGCTTCTGGAGGCAGACAGCGCAACACAAAAACACCCCTCCTTCCCCACCAGCCAGCCAGGGCTCCCCACAGTTCCAACTGGACCAGCGGCAAAAGTTGCCCACTGGAGGACTCTACTACCTCATTTCCATCTGCTGCATGTGTAGACCAGGCTGAAGTTATCACTCTATGTGCTGCAAGATGCTTCACTAAGGAGTAGATTTAATTTTGTCCTGCCAGTTCCTGCAACAACAAAAACCCAACCACCTCTGTCATGTAGCACAATGTTGTCAATGCCCATTGTGGCTGGTCCTTGATGGAAAAGGACGCAGGATTGTAAGCAGCACTGCACCTTCTCCAGTTGACTGCTGGAAAAGCTACCCCTGCTCCTTTCTTTCATCAAACTATGTCAGGTTTATGTGGTGTTAAATCAGCATGGCCAGGGCTTGCCAATCTTTTTAGCACCCCGACTCCCTTTGTCAGCTGCATAAGTTGGGTAGCGCTAGACAGGGCCGTATTAACCCATGGCCAGACCCCTAGACTTTCAGGTATTTTGGGTTCCTTCCAAAACTCTTCAGGAAAAGGAGGGCACACCCCTAGTCCTTGTTCCTGTCCCTCTGTCTTCCACCAAGCCAGTGGGCAACTTTTGCCGCTGGCCCAGTTGGAACTGTGGGGAGCCCTGGCCGGCTGGTGGGGAAGGAGGGGTGTTTTAGTGTTGCGCTGTCTGCCTCCAGAAGCTGGGTTGGTGGACAGCTGAGTGGGCAGGCCCCACTTGACCCCGGCGCACTGAACGCTCTCAGCTCTACAATGTAAACCCACCCCTAGAAGTGGGGCCAGGCATTCGGTCCCACAGGTGTTGCTCAGCCCCTTCTTGCCAATTTCCCCCACTGTGGGCTGTTCTGGGCCCTTGTGGGACCTCTGCCTTGCCATGGCTCAGTTCCCTGTGGCTAGGGCAGACTGCTCATGGCTTTCTTCTGTGAGTGACAGGGGCCAGCTTGGGCCTCGTACTCCAACATTGGGGCAGGTTAGAATGCAGGTAACAGTGCCAGATTGATGGGCCCTAGTCCATGCAGGGCCCCAAGGCTTCAGCCTAGTCAGCCTAATGGATAATACAGCCCTGGCCCCAGAATAACTTGCAGTGGCCAGATAACACCCCAGGATGCCTTGTGGTACCACAGCTGGCGCCAGTCCACAACTTTTTCACAACCCATCAAAATCTGGGCTGCAGCCCACAGTTTGGGAACTGCCGGTACAGATGCATTGGTTTTACATAGTTACGTTACATGCTGCTTTGTATTATTAGCTGTCATTTGTGTTTTGGGGTAAGACAACACGGACGTTTTGCCTTGCATTCCCACACTTTCATCTTTAATGGACACTTTAATGGACTCGATGACCGCTTTAAACACACACTTGTGGCTGCTAAATGAATTAAGAAATTGCACTGTAGTTTGCAGCCGCCTCCTTTAATAAAGAAAGAACATGGAGCATGGCTTGCACTGATGCTCTAAATTAGAGTAAGTGATGAGAGCAAAGTGGTTTTGAAAGGAGGGCACCAGGAGGCAGAAACAACACAACCAACTTTTTCTCGTACTTAATGCATTCATTAAAATCAAAGGCACAATCTCTTACTGAAATAGCACCAAAATGCATCTTCTAATCAGCTGACACAACCTTATAAAGGTTTTTTGTGTGTTCTCCCCTTACAATTGCACCCAGTGGAATCCAGATGAAATTTCTCACACTTCAAAGGTCTCCACTCATCTTAAAAGGGAATATAAACTGCGTAAATGAGAGGAGGATTTCTTTGCTGATGGGACCAACCACACGAGGCTTTTATGTATGAGCAGTCTAGCAACATCTTGTCAACTAATACTCTCTGATGACTCAAAAAGGGGTGCTACGTAAAGCTCAATAATAATGCACATACCATTCCTCTCTCAAGCAGCACTTGTAATTATTACAATGTACATAACTTGGAGGAATGGGCAGAGGATGTTTAAAATGAATAACAGGAATGAGGGAAGTGAGGAAACATGACAAAAAAACCAATACACCTCTGAAATGGAAATCTTGTTCTCCAAAACGTAAGGGAGGGGTATTGTTTTTAATTTTTTGACATGGCAAGTGCTAAGGCTTAGAACAAATGTGCAATTATTTCGTGGGAAAACACACTGGTGAGGAACAACTGAGAGCTTCCAAACATGTGGGATTTGCAGCCACACGTTCACGGCAATCTGGGGTTTCTTCATGGCAAAAACTGTTCTACTTCCTCCTCCAGCTGGCTTTATTCCTGGGCCTGAACATATCTATCTATCAATCAATCAACAATAATTTATATACACTTTTCAACCAGAGTTCAACCAAAAAGTTGGTTGTGTTGTTTCTGCCTCCTGGTACCGTTTACAAGGCAAAAAATTATAAAGTTTTTACAAACTCCCAGCAACTACATCCCCGCTCCTTTTGGTAGACTGCTGCTGCTGAGATATGTACAAATCCTCCTAAGGGTTTGTCTTTGGAGGGGAGTAAACTACCTGGTTTGGGCATCCCATGTGATGTCCCACTCCAACTTTTACAAGGAAGCTTCTTTCTGGGTTCTATTATTTATTCAAGGAAGCAGGGTTCCATCACAATTAAACCCCCTTTTTTAAAAAATGGGCTCTTCCTGATTCCAAGCAAGAAGGTTCTCAAGAATTAAAGTTTATTTTTGGATGATTGATTGGGTGGCGACTTTCACATTTAGAATTAGAGAAGGAATCTGTTGGGTATCTGTGCACACCTGATTGCAAATGAATTACGCTGGGGCACTGTGATTGATTTGGTTAGTGACTTGCACAGATACCCAACAGCTTCCTTCCTACCTACACAGATTCCCAACAGCCATAAAGCCTTTTTGCAGCTACTTGTGAGCTGGCAGTGCCAGAGGTTGCTGTATCCAAGGTTGCACTGAACAGTGCAGGGGTGGCTGGGTGGATGAGTAAGAGAGCAGGACAGGAGGGCATTTCTGTCATGGTATACAGAGAATTGGTAAGACTGAACCAAGCTTTTCTCTGTGGACAGTAGCTCATGGCACCAGGCCAAGGTACAGAATGCGCCTGCGTGCAGGAGAGAGAAGAAGATAATCACTGATGGGCTACAGCTGTGAGTTGAGGTGGACGTGCTTCAGAGCACAGAGTCCATGGCCACCGTGTGCAGAGCACTGATTGGTGTTCAGGACTCAACACAGGTATATAATGGGACAGGTTCCCAGTGCACAGTGTGGGTTAGGACTGATAGGAGGGGAAACGCTGTCTGTTTGACTTGAAACATCTGCTGAGTAAGTTGCCAACTGCCATGTCCTGTATGCTGTGCTTTGCCTGACTGATATGTATGGAATGTGACCCTTTGCCTGGAAACTGACTACGCTAACTGAATACATTTCTTATCTATGCAAAGACTGTGTGTGGTGCATTCCTTTGCTAGAGCATGAGAAGCCTTGCTGAGCTGTCTGGGGAGTCTGTTTTCTCTGCGCAACCGAGCTGTAAACTCTGCTGACCATGCCTGGGGTTTGGCGTGAGAGCCCCCGCATTTGGGGTCCTCTCCAATGCCACCCAGGCATATATCTTGAACCGCGACAATTTCAGAGGCAAGGAGAGGCAGATTAGGCCCAGGAGGGGGGCAGGATTGGCAGAGCAGGCCTTTGCCATATCCTAATCCCCCCCCCCGCACGTACCTGGCTGGAATTTCACCAGGCTTCCCAGGTTTGTGCCAGCTAAATGCCAGATGAGGATCCCAGAAGCCCCAAAGGGACTAGCCCCCAAAGGCTAGGGCTTTACTTGGGCCAAGGAGAAATAAACCCCCTTACCCTGAGGAGACCTCCAGCTACCTCCTGAGCGGCACTGGATGCTGTATTGGCCATGTGGCACTGCTGCAGCAGCCCATTTTAGGACTGGGCTGTGAGAGCTCTTTTGCTAACCAGAATTTACAGCCAGGCAAAGTAATGAATAGCACATACTAAATGTTCCTGCCTAATACAGAACAACTAGAAAAAGGAAGTGCAATTTGATGTTTTAAAGCTATGTATTTTGTACATTTTGTCACATGTGTTGACAATTTGTGTTTTATGGCTCAGTCTACAACCGTGACTCATAGTTCAGAGCCTTAATGGCTTACATGAAAAATAAAGCTTAACTAATCTCAGCACCTCCTGTAATCAAATAATTATTATCCAAGTCCATAATTTTCCGCAACTGTAAAACATTTAAATTTACAGAAATAGAATAAAGTACCAAAACCCATAAATAAATGGAAATAAAATCCTGCTAACTAAAAACTAAGTTTTCCAATGGTAAACATATTAATTAAATAAATAAACTCTTCCAACCATAATTTCTCATAGCTTAGACACACACGATGAATACAAATGAAAAAAGATGCTTTGAGCTGATCATTTATCAAGCTCCAAAGAAGTAAATCTATAAAAGCAAAAAGGGCTTAAAAATAAAAATTGATTAATATTATTGGTTGAAATTACACAGAACAATTATACAATATAATCAATTATATTGAATATTACTGCTAATGTTTAACACATCTTTAGAATCAACAGTGCAATAGCATAGGGCACTATACTTGTGGCAGATGTGCCACAGTCTCTGCACGAGATGTGTAGACTGGCAGCCCAAACCAATTAAATGAATAGCAGCTCAAAGGACCTCCAACATTGCTACAATTTCTAGCACTGCACCAAAATCAGGAGCCGTAGTGCCCATCTGCATTGCTGCACAGGAATGGGGCTCTTCAGCATCCTGGCATTGTGCCCATCCGGCAGGCAGTAAGCATCCATTACGAGGATAAAGGAGAACTGGTACAAAACACCCAGCAATGATTGTACTGACATAGGACAAGTCAGCCCTGTCAAGATATCCCTTTAGCCATGCTTTCTGCTGTGATGGTTCAAATGGATCTATATGGTTGTGATTAGGGCTAAGCCACAAAACAGAAAACTAGGCTTCTTTTTCGTCACACACAGAGCTGGTTAAATTCTGGTAGATCACAAATAAGATAGGGACCAGTGATTGTGGCATCCTTGCAGTGTCACAATGCCTGGCGCTACGCTACGCTGTTATCATAAACGAGCCCAGAAGATTGTGCAAATGCATAAGCAACAGCCACCATCCCTAATAGCAGCCTCCTGGCACTGCATCAGACAATTATGTTGTGCAAAAAAAAAAAAAAAATGATGGGATGGGAGACAACTCATTAAACACCATCCTAAAAGTCTTATGAAACCCCACAGAGCCTGCAATGTAAATGCAACCTGATTCCTAAGCCCAGCTGGTGGAAAGAAGCTGCAAAAAAACTGCAAGCAAAACACTATGTAACTACTTCACTCAGTGAACATGGGATGCAGTTGTATATCCACAGTACTATACGTCAAAGCAACCCTTTCTTATGAAACCCATAATGCCATAAATATGGTGGATGCTTTTGTTCAGCTCATCACGGGTTTTGCTGGTGATCTATGCTTAAGGCAAGCCATTCACATGGGTTTACCAGATTGGATGCTGGTGTTTCCTAAAGGTGCTTCACACATATTGTGGCTGAATTGAATCTATAAGCCCATTGCTCACAAGTCAAGGGAGGATCTTTCTGCTGATCTGTGGTAGTACCCACCACACAAGAAATGGGGACCATGGTGCCAAAGCGACGCATCACTTCCTGGAGGAACCTTTCCAGTTTGGTGACCCTTCTTTCCAACCACAAAATCTGTTGAGGGACTCCACTTCTGGAAGTACCTTATTGTTTGTACCAGACAAAGCAGTACTGCAGTTCCCAAATCTTTTAGCATCTGGACCCACCTACAAAAATGGTTTCACTTTACCAGCCAGTCACAGACCTGGCCCATTTGCTGCCCGGGGCCAGGATAGCAGACTGCCGCCCCTGACCTACCTGGACCTTCCAGAGCCTCGCACAACGACATTCAGCGCTCTGAAAGAGTTCTGAAGCCTCCAATGGGCTTTTGAGTATTATATCTGGTTTTCAATGGAAAACGATTAAGTACTGTTCAAAAGCCCGTTGGAGGTTTCATAACTCTTTTGGAGTGCAACACACATTGCACACTGTCTGCCTGGCCTTTAGGAGGGCTCCAGAGAGTGGGTGGCGGTGGTTCGGCGGCGGCAACAGGTGCCACCCCTACAGGCTCCACAGGCGTGCCACCCAGGGGCATGTAAGCCCCCCCCCAACAAACAGTAGGAATGCCACTGTTACCAGCCACTCAAGCCTCTGTGGCTATAATGGTGATTGGGTTCCAGTGCTCCTCCCAAGTAGCAGGTTGTTTAACCCTTCACATACATAGTCTGATCTGCCCTGTCAGTTTCACAAACCACCAAAAATTGGGTTGTGACCCACTGATGGGCTGCAGACCCACAGTTTGGGAACCACTGAGATAAAGGGGAGGAAGTAAGGGGAGGTCTCACCATTTGAGGCCCTGGGGAATTAATCTAAATAATAAGGAATTATTTGGTGGGTTCCTGAGACCATCAGTATAGCATGTGGGGAATACACCCACACCCACACACAAACGGCTGGTCCCATCGACCAGCCAAAGGTTTTTATGGGATGGATGAACATGGAATAGCTCGTGGTTGCCCTAGCAATTGTTTGCATACCTGTAAGAAGGTTTACCATTTTTCTATTCTCACAATTCTAAAAGTGAATATTGACAGTTAAAGATCCCCTATAAATGTACACAGGCAACTCAGCGAGTGCCCTTGGCACATTTAAAGATCCCAATATTGTTGCCATTATGCAGGAGCATTAGTCACTATTTCTGCATTATCTTTAATTAAATTCAAATATTAAGCAGCAATATTTCAGCTGTTTTCATTTATTTTTTATATAGAGCAGCGGGAAAAGCAATTATTCTACGTCTCTGATGTGCTAAATTTAATTTTCAAATCAGCGCTTTTTTTTTCTCTTTCTTTAATTATGAGCACCATGCCTCCTTTCTCCACTTCCTGCACTTGTTAACTACAGTGTTAGCTGATCAGATTTTTCAGCAGTAAATTAAAAAGGAGAAGGGGACAAGGAGACATTTGGTGCAGCATCCTGTACAGAGCAGGTCAGGAGCTTTGTAACTGACAATGGAATTAAGCAGTATATCTGTGTTCCTCTTGACAAATGCTTCCTGCACTGGTGCTGAAATGAATCTTCCTCCCTAAATCCTTCTCAAAATCTCCCATTGCAGATTGTGAGACTGAATGCTTGTGGAATATTCAGTATTTTATCAGGCTAGCATTTGGCACTATTTGTTTGACAGTGAATTTGTCAAGAGGATGACAGGTGGAGAAAAAATGCACTCAGAAAGTTATTCTCACTTCATTGTCTACAGACTAATTTTTATCAGTGGATTTAGATATCCAGTATCTCCACCGGTCTGAGGCTAGAAGATTTCTGCAACATGCAGTCAGGATGTATTTAAAGATTCAGTCCAGAAACTGATTTTTGCACACTGACAATTTAATAAGTTGAGACCATAACTTTCATAGTTGTTGTCTAATATGGAGCCCAGGAGGCTCAAGATGACTGAGATGTCCATAATGTTCATTAGTGCAGTGTTCTTCAACCTTGGGATCGGTACCTCAATGAAGTCACAAAGCCTCGATTGTGGGCTTGCAGCAACTTACATGAGTATAAAAGATATATAAAAGATTGAAGACCAGTGGACTAGAGCACCACCAGGAAAAGGGGGCAGCATCTAGTTTACCCCTTTAGGTACCAGGAGACTGTGTCCCAGTCCTACTCAGGTTCTTAGCAATTGTGCTAAAATAGCTTTCACGAGTGCCAGGCTTCAGGGTAACTTTTTCCTTTGGTTAAATTTGGTTACAGTGAACAGTGCTGACGTAACAGGGACAAGGAGTTAGCAGTGACAGGGAGTGGGCAGACAGTGTCCTGGGAGGGGTGGGATTGACAGTGGGGTCCCCAGTCTCATACTTTATTTGTCTGGGTCATGGCACAAAAAAGGCTGAAGACCACTGCTTTAGTGCATCATGACGCAAACAAAAATGCAGAACATGCAAAAATGCATCATGAAAAAAGAAATTGCAAACTGTACATATCATGCATGAGAATTTTTTTTCAAATTTCAATTAGACACAAAAGTATTAACTTAGAGTTTTGGCCCATCTACACAAAAGATCCCTATTGTATCAGCTACTGTTAAATCAGTGTTTCTCAGACTATGGGTTTAAGGGGGTCGCAAACCAATTTCAGGGGGATTGCATAGCACCAAGGGCAGCCATAATTGAAAATATAGGAAGTTGGGACACTGGAAAGGGGAACATAGGAAAAGCCCTGCTGGATCAGAACAAGGCCCATCTAGTCCACCTTCCTATACCTCACAGTGGTCCAGCAGGTGCCTCAGAAAGAACACAACAAGATACTTGCATCTCACTGCCACTCCCCTGCATCTGGCATTCTGAGGTAGCCTATTTACCTTTGCACACACACACCAGTGAAGACACCAGACTGTGAATTGGGTTTAGCTTTATTAAACACAAGTACCCATTTTTTGAAAACATGAAACCTATTGAACACACTGTCTCTCCCTCACCAGTCTGGTACAGGCAAAAAAAAAAAACTGCAATCAACAGCCAATTAAAATAACAAAACAAAAAAAATTCCTACCTGGCCCTTATAATGAGTGACCAACTCATCCCAGACTGTAATCTCAGACTGATGACTGTGTGGTTATTTTGCTTCTTTCAAGGTTGCAAATAGGCTTGTTTCTCTTTCTGATTCACTTTGCTACTGGAAAATGGATGAAGAATAAACCAATTTATTGCTGCATTCTTAGGAAAGCAGCAGGCTCTGGAGTCACGACATCACTTCCAGTGGGTCCCAGAGATTATTGTCATTCTAAAAATTGGGTCCCACTGCCAAAAGATTTGACACCCACTGTGAGTACAATCCTAACCCTGGGCTGGAACAGGCAGACCAACACATCTGCCCCATATCCAGCCTGGGATTGGGACTGGCTGTGGGGAAATCTGGGGAAAGGGGGAAACATTCCCTTTCCCCCAGGTAATGCTTAGTGGCCCAGGTAATGTGCAGCAGTCGCTGGTGCAACTTCGAGTATCTGAATTGGGACTGACCAAGCGCTGGATCCTTGGTCTGCCCATTTCCTGCCTTTCCACTGCCCCATTCCACCTCCCCCCGCCCTGTTCCACCTCCCTCCCGCCACATCGGCCTACCAAAGTCAGCCTTACCTTTCTTTGGGTAGGTCCTGGGTGTCAGCACACCGAGGGCAGCGCACATCCGTACACTGGCCTTTTCCTTCCAATGTCAGCACAAACACTCTTTACGATGCATTAGCGCCACTACAAGTGACTTGTCCCAGCCCAGTTCAGGGCTTGGATTGTGCCCCATGTTAAATAATTAGTAGAGAGTTTGTTTTCAATGAGTAAGATAAGATTACAGCCCACCTCTTACTGAATACTGGGTGCAAGGGGGTGGCAACAGGATCCAAGCATCTTGTTGTCTCATGCCTCCCTGGGGCACCTGGTGGGGCCGCTGTGAGATACAGGAAGCTGGACTAGATGGGCCTTTGGCCTGATCCAGCAGGGCTCTTCTTATGTTCTAATATAATGGGATTACTTCTGAGTAAAATAAATAACCTTTTCAAACACCTCTAATAATCCCTGTTGGGGTAGTGTTTCTGAGGCAAAACATTACTCAGCCTCTTTTTGCCTGTCTCATGCTTACTTAGAGCTCATGCTGCCTTAGGAAATATGTTTGTGCCCCCATTTTAACCCCATGCAAAGGAAGAGGGAGCAATACATTCTTGAATCATAATAACTGAATGTGCTTTCCCAGGAAAACAGGATATTTGGGTTACTGGCCACATGGCAAAGAAAATTCTACACAAAGCTAGTGCATTCAAATACAACAAACACAAGGGGCTTCCTGTTAGTAATTAGGTTCAAATAAATATATTTGTTATTTTCACATTCTATTCTTACATGGGCCTTCCAGTGGCCTCAAAGCCAAGAAACTGATCAGGTACACCACTCCCAGACTACTCACTCGATCTGCAAAAACATGTATTGATTTCTCTGTCTCAAACTCAAGCCATACTACTCAAAGATAACTTCTTTAGACATGTCTTATTCTTAATTATGTGAACAGCTGCCTTTTTGTCAAGGTTCGTATCATGAGTGCAAGAATAACCCAACTATACTAGAACTCCTCCGGCTGCAATCCTATCTACACTTACCTGGGACTAAGCCAGTGATGTCATCCGGGCACGCCAGGAACCGGAACGCCCAGATGAATGGCAGCCCTCCGCCCCTATGGCGGAGGCCAGCCACGCCTCCCTGCGCCTCGAATCGCTTCATTTCAGAGCGATTTGGACGCGCAGGAGGGCGGGCGGGCCCAGGAGCAGCTCGCCCATCCTCGGGAGAGGCAGCACGGCCTGGGCCCGTCCGCGGAACGGCGTACCGGTCTGTTCCGCCAGGATGACACCGCTGGACTAAGCCCCACTGACTATAATGGGATTTACATCCAGGTAGACATGCCTAGGATTGGGCTCTGACTACTACCAACATAGGCAAGGACCCCAGTAGTATTCCTTGAGGGGTGGAGCAAAACACTCCTGTGTAAAACGGCACCGCTCTCTGAGAGCCATTCACAGTTGTGAACAGAGGAGTCTCCTCTGCTTTGCTTTATAGCCACCAATGGCTCTGAAGGCAAAGGGGAGAGGCTACTTCACATGGACATTCAGGAGCCAAAAAAAATAGCATTTTGTCCCCCCTCTAGGAATACCACTGATTCATTATAATTATTGATTATTGATTCACCTGATTATTTTCTCTTGTACAGTGTTGGTATAGCACAAGGGTCTCCAATCTTTTCAGCATGAGGGCTGCACCATATATAAGGGCATTTAAATGGTGACCCCAGTATCCATGGGGGTCTCTGGAACAGAACCCCTGCGCATAATGAGGTTGCACTGTATTTATCCCCCCTCAGCAGGGTGCGGTGGGCCAGCCCCACCACCTGCCAAGGACCGAATAAAAATCTTCCGGAGGGTTTGGTGACTCCTGGTATAGCATCATGGATTGGTGTCATGGTCTTTTTAAGAACTGAAGATAGCCTGTTATGTAGTCTATTGTTGTACATTCTCTGTAATGTTGCAACTAAACCAAATACAACATTTTTCCATGGAAAATCCATGTATTCAGTCAAAATCCATATAGTCATTTCATGTATGAAATATTCATACATTTGCTCCCCATCTAGCTTACAACAAAATACACATATTTCACACATTTGATAAGGATCCACGAGTACTAGTGCAACAGAGTCATGGTGATAATGTTCTGCATGGGACAGTATTTAAATAGAGATACACAATACTTGATGACAGGTTAAATGGAGGAAGTAGATGGGCCCAAACTCTGGGTTCAATGAACAATTTTATCCACAAGCCAAATTGGAAAAAACAAGATTATTTTTCCATGCATGATATACACATTTTGCACCAGCTGTTCTGCATTTTGTACTATGCTTGCAGTAATTGGTTCATTACATTGTTGATCTCTTCAAGTCATTTTGATCCCTGTTGGTCCTAAATTAAAATTAGACAAATCATTATCGCTGCAAATCCTTAAAATGGCAGAGTGCAAAAATGAGTTTTAGGCTTGTACTTTTAAGCACGTTCTGACCTGAACAAAAACACTGTAGGAAATTTGGCAGATAAGATTACCCCAAAGCCTGTGGGTCTACCAAGTAGCCAAGTCCACTGATAAAATATAGTTTGCAAAAGATGAAATAAAAGACCTCCCCAGTATCATGTGGCCCTCTATATCTGACTTCCAATTTTGAGTTTTTATTTATACACACACCACCAGCAGCAGCATGGGAGCAGAAAGTGAGGCAGTGACGTCCCACCAGGGCTCTTCCAAGAGCACCACTGCCAAACATATGAGCATGCAAACACTCACAACCCACAACACATGGGGTGTGTTTGCACAATCACAGGTTCGGCAGCAGCAGAAGCAGCTGGGTGTCGCTGTCTCACCTTCGGGGCCCCATTCCACACTCCATTAATACACACACACATACACACACTTCCCTCATTATACTCTCACTATAGATTTTCACTAATACAGATTGCAGACATTCTTTATCCATCCCAAAATTTTCAATATAGGGAATGATGGAAGAAGACCAAGGACTGAATTCTATGCTCCCTCCCCCCCCCACGGGGGGGGGGGGGAGGGCAGATTGGGAGGCTCACCTTTACACTGAATACTACAACCCAAGATTTTAGTTGTGCATTTATGTATTGAGCCCTCATTTTTAATGTACATTAAGAATGCTTATCTCATCAGAACTGATTTTTTTGTACCAAAATGATGCTGGAAGACTTACACTTAAGCATACTATAACAGATTGCTTTAATTTTTGTTCTTTAAATTGCAATTGTAAATTGGTCTATACATGGAAATTAATATGGCATAATTGTGTAAAATATTGTTTAGTGATACAAATGCTAAATAATACATGCTTTTCAGCATACAAACGCCTAATAAGGCGTATCTAATTTTTATCCTTCTACAGCAGTAGCAGCCAGTAGAGCAAATGGCTTATATTATGAGTGTTGAGGACTGAGAGACCTACCCAGGCTTAAGGCACAGTGCTGAACTCTACGCAACTTTATCTGGTGATGATGTGCCAGCAGTCCCTGGATGGGAAATGGAAGAGGGGAGGAATGTAGTAGAAGAGAAAGTGTGAAGGCATAAGAACATAAGAAGAGCCCTGCTGAATCAGGCCAAAGGCCCATCTAGTCCAGCTTCCTGTATCTTACAGTGGCCTAGCAGATGCCTCAGGTATCACACAAGATAACAAGATGCCTGCATCCTGTTGCCATTCCCTTGCACCTGGCATTCTGCAGGAGCCAACTTCTAATGTAAGGAGGTTGCACCACCCATCATGTCCTATAGCCAGTGGTGGGATTCAAGGGGTTTGCCCAGGCTCTATAGAACCGGTTGTTAAATGGCCAGGCCCTGCCCACTTGCTTACCTCAACTGGCTTCGGGGTTTTTTTGGCTCCGGCTATGATGTCATAGAACCGGTTGTTAATTTATTTGAATCCCACCACTGCCTATAGCCCATGATGGAAGTGTATGTAGTTTACCCGTGTGAGATTATGGAGAGAATAACATTCAAATCAGCTAGTGAAGTGGGCTGTAGTCAGCAAAAACCTAACTCACCTTTAAGGTCCCACCTTTATATTAAGGTTTTTAGAGTATTTGATGTAATTCCTTTCTAGAATTTGGGATAATTAAGGGTGAGAAATCAATGAGAGACCACCACCAGCTGCTGGATCAATTCTCAGTCCTTCGGTATCAATAACGTTGCAGCAGCCCCTGTCCATCCAGTTGTTCGCTGATGGTGCGTTGCTGCGCCTTGAACGTTTGCAAAAGACTCTAATAGCCCAATCCTAGGCATGTCTGCTCAGAAGTAAATCCTATTATGATCAATGGGGCTTTCTCCCAGACCAGGTAAGTGTCGATAAGATTGCAGCCTGAGACTGCAATCGTATAAACACTTTTCTGGGAGTAAGCCCCATTGTAAACAATGAAATTTACTTTTGAGCAGACATACATAGGCTTGCACTGTAAAAGCCCTTTTCGAGTATCTTTTCCGAATGTGTGACAACTGCGCTACGCAGGACGGAACGAGTGCGGCCGTTAAATCAATTTTGAATGCTAACATTTCGAAAGGCGTGAGACAGAAAAAGAAATGCTAAAACAATTTTTACACAGAAAAGCGGAAGTCTTCTGTGTGCTGCTACCAGGAGCTGAGATCAGCAGCCCCAAACGTGCCCACTTGCTAATAATAACTCGCTCGCTGTATTGCTCGCCTTTATAAATCAGCTCGCCACGCCCATAGCTAGCGAACGAGCGTGTCAATATGACGCTCTCAAGATGGCGACTCACAACTCTCCCGGCCAACGTCATAGTCAAAATGGCAGCTGTAGTATTTGCCTCTACCAAGATGGTGGTAGTTCTTCCTCGTTGGAAAGGTACTACTTCCGGCTCTGTACCGCGAGTCTCTCCGGCTATGGCCGCAGCGGGGCTGTCAGATACCGAGCTGCGGGCAGAGCTACTGGCCCTGGGCTACCAGCCCGGGCCTATCACTGATTCCACCCGCAAGCTTTATGCCAAGAAGCTCACTCGGCTGCGGGCTGAGGTGGCCGCTGGGCTAAGGAGCCGCCAAAGCAGCCGGACACACCCTCAGGGGCCGAGCGGCTCCGCGAGGCCCAAGGCGGCCGCCAGTGTCAGCCCCAGAGCGACTCCTCGCGCCCGCGTCCCGGTTAGAAGGGAGAGCGAGGATGAGGATGGGGAGGAGGAGGAGGAAGAGGCAGGGGGCGACTACCAGCCGCCACGCAGGGAGGCCGCATTGGGGAGTAGAGGGCTGGCGCAGAGAAATCATTGGGGCTCAGAGAGTGGATTAAGCCCAGGGAGGGCTCCGTTGACACCAGAAGAGAGGACGATACCCAGCAGTCCCTGGGGAGCAAGTAGTGGGTTGACCTCTAGGAGGACCCTCTTAGAGGCAGGAGGCGGGTTGGCGTCCCCGTATCAAAGGGATGCAGTAGCAGACCGCTTAACTTACAGCACCCATTGGGGAGTAACTTCCCCAAGGGAAGACGTGGGGTTAACTTCTAGCAAGTGGTGGGAGAAGAGGCAGAGCACGACCCCTAGCACATCGTGGGAATCTAGAGCTGGTGGGGATGCTGCCGGTTTTGGTAATAGAGCCTATTTAGAGACAGACAGGGGGATAACTCCCAGCTCCTATTTGGGATCTGTAAGAAGAAGTGGAGAGGGGTTAACCTGTAGGACCCCATGGAGAGCAGGAAAAGAAGAAGGACTACCTTCTGTAAGTTCCAAAACCCTGTGGGGTACAGGAAGAGGAGGAGAATTACGCCATGGTACCCGTTGGGATGGGACACGCCAGGGTTTAGGTTTGAAATCTCAGGGTGATGGGACAGGAAGAAAGCGCAGGGGCCTAGAATTCTATCTCTCTTGGTTCTTGTGGCTGGCAACTTTAGGGCTCTTGATAATTTTCCTGGGTATCCTTTGGGTGAAGATGATGGGACCTGCCCGCCTGGAAGGAGCTGAGGAGAACCGTATGTTAGGATTTAACCCTTTTTGAATTACTCTTGTTCCTCTTTTCAACCCTGATTCTATTGCTTCCCTTTGTTGCTTAGAGAAAAACGGTTCGTGGATTTCTTTTGCAACTGAATTTGGGTTCAAAGCCTTACTATAAAAGTGTAAAGATAATAATCCATTGATGGTGATCTTTCCTGATCACGGTCATAGCCTGGTTCTCTTACTAAATGGCCTGGCACATGTTCTGATGATGTATTTTGTACACATCCTCAACACAGCTGTATGATGTATTTCATTTTGACTACCAAGCGAATACAAAATTTGAACTGTGTGGTCTGATGTGCAGCTACCACAGAGATTGAACAGAGAAAAGGAAGGTCCTGCTGTAATTCAATAAGAACAAATCAACTAGCCTGCTGAATCAGATGCTCTGAAAGCTGTCTGGTTTGAAAAAGAAATGCAAGGAGTAGAGTCTGGGAAATTAAGTTATGGGTAGCAGGTATTGTATGCTTGAAGTGATAGTTTGAGACAATGAAGCAGAGTCAAAGTAGTTACTTAAGTGTCTAAATATCAAATCACACAATTTTATCTGGTGCATTTGTTTTTGCAAAACATTTAGAAAAAGTGAATGTGCAGAACACGAGTAATTGTCCCCATTTTAATACTATAGTGATTAGCACTTACTTTAGTTTGTATGGCAAAATATATGATCCTTTCACACTTGTCACAGGGCTTACAAAACAGTCAGGTAGTGCTGATGCATCTTAATCCTGCTACAAGTCTGCGAGCAGGTGTCTTGCACCCTTTTGTCAATGTGACATTTAGTAACTTGCCTACACTGACCATGAATTACCAGCTCATCAATATTTGTCTGTCTGATACAGAAGTTTTGCGAAGTTTAATCAATCTTTTTATCTATAATTATATTAAAAATAAAGAAACCTGGATCATCTGCGAAGTAAACTTATCTCCTTATTTCACTGGATATGCAGTATGTTACCAGGCCATGCAAATCACTCCCTTTCTATTGCATATATCTGCAGATGCAGTTTAAGATCCACAGGGTGCAATTTAACCAATTTTCCAGCATCTGGGTAAGGGCAATGCAGCTCCGAAGTAAGGGAACAAACATTCCCTTACCTTGAGGAGGCCTCCTTGATTGCTACCCCACTGCAGAATGCAGAATATGCCCCATTGGCACAGCTATGTCAGTGCTGGAAAGTTGGTTACAATTATGCCCTCATATCTATGTGTGCATACATGTAAAATAAGTTAATTCCATTGAATTTTGGGGATTATTTTCAAGTAAATACAGCTATGTTTGAGCTGCAAATAGCAAAATTGTATGCTAAAAAGGAAATTCCAGAAGAGTAGCCTGTTTTAGTGAAATCACACATAATTTTTTTGGTGTTTAATATGCCATAAGACATTGTGGCTTAGTACTGTATACATATAGCTGTATAGCTCAACCTTATTTCTTCTCATTCACAGTTAAGATGTTATCTGCGGATTGTAGAGGAAGGACAGATGGTGTAAGTGTTCATTCCTTTGAATTGTGTTTTAATACCTAAGCATGATATATTGGTCATATGCTATCATACTTGCTATAGAAGGGTGGCTCTTTTGTTTTCTAGCAGGAATGTAATGATTTATTGATGTGGAATTAATGAATTGCTTTTATCAGGTTAGTATAAGCTGTTGCAAATCTGAATCCTTGCTCTTGTAGGAATGTTCTTTAGTTTCAAAAGTGAGATTGATTTGTGACAAGTTTCATCTGCAAAGCTTCTTTTCGATAACAAGCTTAAGCAGAGCTAGCAACACCTAATCTCTCCTGACATCTGCCTTGTTCCTGTTCCATAACATATCATTTGATAAGAAAAACTTGGTTGGTACAGCATGTGTACTTAAAATGGATAGCTCTTTGTTATTCAGATGTTTTCTGTACCTGGATTTGAGATAACTGTTCATCCATCATATCTTGAATACAAGAATTTGTGCTCTGAGAGTTGGGCACTCTGCTACTTCCCGAATTTTTATAGTATATGCTTTCTTAGTATAAAAACCTAATGTCTTACAGTAGACATAATCCACAATGAGAATTACCTTTTTATCCGGCCGGGGAATTTTTGTTAAACTGCATATCACAAAGAGAACCAATACCCATTAAGTCTGCTCCCCTGACCATAATACATAATGATACAGCTGTTCAATAGCTGTGCTTCCAAGAATGTGGTGGGGGAAGCATAGGAAAAGAAAGATGATAGGAGTCTACCCTTTGCTGGCTACAGTAGAGCAGATGAGACCACTTTCATTTCTTGTGGCCGGGTGAATTCCTGGGCTATTGGCTAATTGTTTCTTTTCCTTGCAGTTCTGTCAAGCAAAGGAAGAAGAAATCGTAATTTCTATACTGTATGAGTTATACAATTACCTTGCAATTCAAGCTGGTGAGCTCTGATTTTCTTTTATGCAAATTACACTTTGTTCTTCAGTCAGAATATACATCCTTGTCAGCAGGGTTTTTTCAGTGTTAATTACAACTTATGAACTGACTTGTTTTCCTTAAAAGACTACAGGAGAATGTTGGGGAAAATAACCTCTGAGTTGCATTTTTACTAATACAATGACCTAGGAGGAGCCATTACTCTGGATTTGGTCTTCTCAGTGTTTTCACACAAAGATAATGAGAGTTGAGGTTTCAGTTCTCAAGAATCCATGCCCCCATCTCTGAAGTAAGAGCACAGTTCAAACAAGGTTAGTTCAAGTAAGGCACAGTTCAAACAAGGGTAGTTCATGGCCCTTCTCTGCTGGCCAGCACAATCCACCAATTCCCAGGCAATTGATAGGCTATCAGTTGACCAATCAACACACACTGCCAAGGTGAGTGAAAGAATTCAAAGTTACACATGCAGTATTTGGTTTCTCATAGTATGTTGGTACAGTGTTTGCTGTGGTGGTCATGGTTCTCAACTGCTGGTGAACTTGTGTTCCATTGACAGTTTTTTACCCAACTGGCTTTCTGTGCAGAGCTTTGTTGGGATGTCTTTCTCTGGTCAAATTGATGAATATGTTCCCTTTTTCACAGACTCATCCAGGTCTTCTGTTTAAGGCCTGGATCAGCCTGTGGATAAGACCTACTGGATAAGACTTACTTCTCAATCTGTGTTCATCTGCAATGCAGAATTGAACTGTGCCTTACTATGATAGCAATAAGTTCATAGAAGTGCCTACATGGACTCCTGCTAGGTAACATTTATTTAGCCCCAGCAGTTCCCTAGATGGTGTACAGTGCTTCTAGCATAGCCTTTCTCCTGGTCAGGTTATGCTTGCATCTCTTACATTTTACCACTATAATTGTAGCAGACATTATAGTAACTGGCTAAAACCAGTTCTTGACTTGCATGTTGGAGGACAGAAAGTGGTAGGTATTTTGCTTCATTATGACATAAGTTAGACTTACTATGTGAATCTCAGCAGTTCTTAAGCCTAGCTGAAATTTGGACCACTACTTCAATTTGCATGTTCTTTGCACACTACCATATTTTCTGTTGTTCTTTATCATCCTTTTGAGGAAGACTGCTTAAAGTCTCCTGAATTAAAGCTCAGCATCAGTGTTTGTCATTTGTGGCCAACAAAGCTATAAGTACATGGGAGGGAGCTATGCCTACAACAGGGGAGTTCCTTGAAATTTCTGGTTGAATCGCTTGACAAACTGCTTTCCTATGTAAATGTTAAAATCCAAACTGAAAACTGAATTGCCACCTCAGCATGTAGAGGAAATTTCAAAGCTACCTTGACAGCATTTAGAAGTTATAAGTAAGATATACAATTTTAAATAAGAAACTCAGGCATTTTTGCGTTTTCCTCTGTTTTTGTCATGACCCCAACCAGGATGTACACTGGGGACTACACTGTATCTGAGAAAGTGTCTCATACTCTAAGCAAGGAAGGCTGTGGTCTGTTCTCATCTTTCTCATATTTACCAATATCAGAAATGTAGGATTTGATTGATTTATGGTGTGCAGTAATTACCAATTTCATTGTCACTAAATAATCTGACAGCATATTTGTCCAGTGCTAAAAGTGATTTATAATGACGGTTGCCTCAGTGCTTCCATACTATTTGGCATACTTCCTAATTGCCCATGTTTATATTTTGCATTCCTTCCATGTATAGTAGGTCACACTCTCTCTTCTTTTTTTCCCCCTCTAGGTAGCTTTGAGTGTGGAAACCCTGAAAATCTAGACAGTAAATGTATTCCAGTTAGTGAAGCAAGGAATTACATTGAGGTAAGCAGGAGTATATTTTTGTTGTGGTATGTTTTGGTATCTATTTATTGCCTTGAAACAACCTTCCATCTGGCTTTCATCTTCCGCAGTTCTGTGTTTTATTTTTCAGCTGTTGTTTCATCTTGGCAGTTTTTCTATTTATCTATTTCACTTCTTTGAGAAGCTGAAATATTGTGACTGCTCAGACTTCCAATTTCTTTTTCTCTTCTGAGAAATCAGAGGTCTCCTGCATTTTGGAGTTGTTCCCATTAAAGTTTTCCCCCTTGTTCACAAAGTAGTATGAAACACATGGCTGTTAATTTCCTGCATTTGTATAAGGGAGTGCATTGCTAAGACAGTGTTTATATTTTCACATTATTAATATTCTGAGACTGCATCCTAGCTTTATGCCCCAGTTTGTTTGCAAACTTAGTTTAGAAAAAATCAGGAGTCACTCAGTTCATATGTCACAGCCAGTCCTGGCTTGTTCTAAGCCTGAATCAGAGTAAAATCCTTCCTCCTCTCATGCATGCCCCCACAAACTTGAGGGCATTACATAAAATCCATTATTAAATCTTGGCTTCAGGTGATGGTTGAGCCAGACCAAAACTGATAAACAGCCATTGTTGCCACCTGTGAATCCAAGGGCCTGTGTATGTTTGTGCAAAGTAAGTCCTACTGATTTCAAAAGGATTAGCTCCCTAATAAGTGTGTTTAGGAGTGCACTCTCAGAAGTTTGAACTAGTTCAATAATTGCCTAGAAACCTGGCCAGAAGGCATTTGATGCAGCAGCTGTGCTTGAAACTAAGATCTGGCTCTAGATGGGACACTGCCCAGGAGCCCTATGTTCACAGTTTTGTGTTCTGGGGAGAAAGGGGGAATATAAAAATATATATAAAGTGAAGAGGTTGAAAGGACTGCATTTTTTAAAAAGAATTTTGTTGGTGGTAAAATGCAGAACTTATGTCTTGTGTCATCCTTTCTTACAGAATGTGACCGGCAATACTGCAGAAAAGTTTAAAAAGGCTTTGCAGTGGTTATTGGATAATGACAAGGATTCTGGAATATGGTGAGTGAGTGGGGCAATATTATGTCTGTATGTGCCTGCCATCTATTGGGAACTGGTGAAGAAGCTTTCCTCAGAGTACAATCACTGAAAGAGGTAAAGCTGCCTGGAAAACTGTACAGCTTTCTCTGTAGAGGCCCAGGCCTTCTGGGAGCTACTAGCAACTACTGAGGTCCTCTGAAGGCTGATCCTGAGATATTTATTTATTTTAAAATAGATAAAACAGGCATTTTTTTTGCTTTGGTGCAAGCCTGTGCAATTTACAACTTGCCAATTTACAAATAAGCCCACCTGGGGATTGATAAACCAGCTGTGTGTTGTTACCAAGAAGGTTAGATACACTGGAGGGGACATGCCTTAATTCTTAGCAGCCAAATGAAGCCAGGGGGCGGGCTTAGCAGCCATGTTGGTATACTCAAAACAATCCTTATTCCAAGCATTTCAGATTGCTTTGCTCGTACTGTTTAGGACTGAATAGTTTACTCCTGAATAAAAACTTATGAAAATAAAAACGTGTGATCGTGTAGAAACATTATTGGTAACCTGATTATGATTTAATATGCACTTACAAGGTTAAATTTCTCATAATTATATTATTGAACATACCGGACGAAATGACGAATATTTAAACTCAGATTGCACTATTTTGACAGACTTTATTTAAATCTACACAAGCAAAAATAAAGTGTGAACGGGAAGGAAAGAAAAAAAAGGGGAGGGTGGGCAAAAATTAGATAAATATATAGGAAAATTACATTTAAATCTCTTCATAACACAAGTAGTTGTCAATATGAGAGTAATTCTTTTTTACTTCTAGACTATTAAGAGTATTTTTTTAAACTTCTACACTCACCCCCCCCCCAAAAAAAAAACAAATTCTGTTAATGTTCAGAAGTTCGAAAATATTACCGTAGAAAATGGAAGGCGGGAAAAGACGTGTAAGCAGGAAGGGGCGGAAAGGAGGGGGGAAATATATTTTTTTCTTACCTTCTAGACCATTAACAGTGAGTGTCAGAAAATGGTAAATAAGATTGCTAGGAACAACAAGAAATTACACAGCTTCAAAAAAATGCACTCACTGTTTCAGTTAACGGTCGTTTTATTGAACCGATGTAATGTGAATACATGAATCTTTCCGTGGAAATTAAATCCTATTTTTCGTACAGCGATTCGTACACCCGTATGCAGAACACGCAGGCATGATTAGAGACGCTGAGATTAATTTTTACACACGTGCAGGGCGATTTTCATTCCTGAATTCGCAGCAATCCTCCTTGGCGGGAAAGATCTGAGTCAGCCATATTTGTATACCCATGGCTTCAAGAAAATGATGTCATGTCCCCTCCAGTGTATCTAACCTCTTTGGTTGTTACCTGCCAAAGCATTAGAGCAGAGGTTTTCAAACTGGGGCATCGTGATGCCTCAGCCTGAAAGTTCTGCCTCTTTGCCTTTAAGAATTGGGGGCGGGGCAAAGGCAGCAATGTAATCCCCAGGATCTGCAAGTGCCTTACCTGTTGATGCACCCAGCTCTGAGGGGTGCGGGGAGCCCTGCTGAAGCCCCTGCAAGGCTTCCCAAACATCTGCAGAAGTAAAAAAAGCTATTGTGACCCACTTCCAGCTTCACAATTGCAACCCTGAAGTGGGTTGTGATTAGATTGTTTTTTCCTGTAGATGTTTGGGGAGCCCTCCAGAGGCTTCTGCAGGTCCCCTGCACCCCTCAGAGCCCTGCTCAGCAACAGGTAAGGCACTTGCAGCCCCTGTCACCCCGGGGATCACATTGCTGCGTCTGCCCCGCCTCCACAAATACAGAGGTGCAAACTCTCCCTCTCCGTGAGAGTTTGAAAACTGCTGCATTAGGAAGAAAGAAGGTGTTAAGTATCTGACTAGTAGCTAGGTAGATGGCAACTTGTGCAGGCCTGCCTAAAAGTGCTGGGCTGGGCTACTACAGTATGTTCATACTATATATTGTTATGGCAGCTAATTTGGGCTGGGATCATGTACAAAGTCCACATTCTATCTCTTCCTCTTCTTCCTGGCTTCATAAACCACAGTTCCATATTATTTATTCATTTACTATGTTAGTAGGTATCCACGATGACTTACAGTATTTTTCCCTACATGTCTGTAGAATACATAGGTAGAGATGGAGGGTGTGCTGTTCTGGTTTCTCCTCCTCCAGAACTTGGTGTTACTTGGGGGGTTGGGGGGAACAGTTCAGCTGAAAAGGGTACCACCCTGTAGAAGTGGTGATTCTTCACCTTACTGACTCTGCCCCTGCACAGACTGAAGTCCTGCTGGGTCAGGTCAAAGGCTTATCTACTCCACCATCCTGTTAGCGACAGTGTCCAACCAGCTGCCTCTGGGAATCTTACAAGAAGGAGAAGAGGGCAGTCTTCTCTCTTGCCACCACTACCCTGAAACTGGTATAAGTAATTAAGCAATAAATGAGCCAGTAAGAGAGAAACTCAAAACCCGGGCTCATCTTATGCAAAATAACGTTCAGAACATATTGACAGGCATGCATCCTCAGCCTGAGATCCCATGTGATCATGCAAAACAAGCAGGACTTTGGCATGTCAGAACTGGAAACCTGAGAATCTCTTTGCTAATACCACAGTGCTCCTTGAAACACTGACCGCTGAGACTGTGACAGTCTCCCAGTTTAGAGCAAGAGGACACTGTGCCTTTTCAGGCCTCTCAGATGAAATGTGAAACTAATTTCAGTCCCTTAAGATATGTATTAATTGATCTTGTTTTAAGTCATTGGTACTGTCCATGACCCTTTATGTGGGTTGCTTGGAAATGAGCTCAGTTGTGCTGACCTTGATTTTGTGTGGTGTGACTTCAGGGGACTATGAGGTTGTTGCACTTAGAGCATTTTTTCTACCCCTCTTATTCTCATAATACATGTAACTGTGTTACAAAAGTACTTTGTGATCTGTAGGACTGAAAAAATGTTAGATCAGTTGGTCTCAATCATATCTGCAGTGTGTAGCTGAGTTGCTCGCAGGCACAAATGACAAGATCCTTGCTGACTTCAGTTGGTTCTGGATGAATCAAAATGAGCCATTCCTTCCTTTTTTTGTTTCCATCTGTACTCTCATAGTTGGAGTTTGTACTGTGATGGCTGCTGACTGTATCTGGAGGGCAAACAGCATCCTGTGCAAATCATCTTAAGTTTTTGCTCAGCTCTCTGAAAAATTGCTAAGTCTCTTTGAGTGCCTATTATATATTTATAAGGACTTCCTTGCTTGCCCTTTCCTGATAGTATAGATTACTTTCTTGAACTGTGTGGGAGATACAAAGAGCCACTTGCTGCAGGCAAGGAGCCCATATAAAAATGTTTTCCAGCTCTCAAGTACACATGTGCTATTGAAAAACAAAATTATTATGCTGAGCTGGAAAGCTTGGATAAGAACAATTGGAAATGCATTCTCTAGCCATCTAGTATGCAAAGATTTGTGCTGAACTACTCCTCTCAGTTGTTTCTGTATGGTTAACATGTACAAAAGTCAATGCCAAAGCTCCATAAGCTTCAGAAGGGATATTGTCTTTTATGAAACAGGTAGTCCTGTGTAATTCATAGTTGTAGATCTGGGAGTAACAGACAGGGACATATCTTCACAACATTTTTGAAACCAGCTTAACCATGATTACTCCTAACCAGGAATCTTGAGAATTGTTTGGAAGCTTTAAGTCAGTTTGTGAAAGTCTCGATGCTCTTTGTTTCCAGAGTGCATTGGGGGAAGCATATTCACATTTTGTAGTGCAGATGTGCATATGGATCACTGATAATATTCAGAAACTGTTTGCCTGCACATGCAGCCCTTTGGGAAACAGTGGGATGTACAGTAAACACACATGTACAGAGTTCCAGTTTAGCTGATTCTAACTATTCAGTTACTAGGTAAAATTTTGAAACTGACACAAAAGGCAGTGTGATGTGTCCATACAAATTAACACTGCATTCCAGTATCACTGTCCCGTGGTCCTTGCCTGATTTCAGAAACAATATGTGTTAAACTTTCCAACTGCTGTGGCATCATATAGCAAGCCTGAGGCTGTGAGCAATAACACAGTCCCCCTCCTCCCCTAATCTCATTATCTAAAACTCTGCTGTGTAACCTAATGTTTGAAAATGCATTCCACTTTTCCATTCTTTGTATGTGAACACGCCACAGTGCTAACCACTGTTCCCTAAGGGATATGCTTCGAATTGCTGGTGGGATAGAATTTTCTAATTAAGGTTTTCTTCACTGTTGCAAGTTATAGCCTGGAAGCATAAAATACACTCCCCACTTTTGTGTTCGCCATAATTAAGAGTTTCATCAACACTTGAGCAAATTGATCCTGTTCTGGCAGCTCAATATGAAACTCAATAAGAATGTACAACATGCTAAAAAGCTGCTGCAGGCTTTTCAAGTAATGGTGTGTGAACTTATTTGACACTGTTCTGATAAAAAAAAAGCAGAATAAGACAGCTGTGCTTGACAACCCTGCTGCATATTCTTTGGAGATTGGGACTACAAATAGTCCAAGGAAACCATGGAGTGTTGCATTCAATATAATATGGTCAGTAACTTGTTCTGCATACAATCATGATTTTTGGTCAGCAGATTTAGACTGCTTGGGTATACAGTAAGCTGTGAATTAGGACCCGAGAGCAAGGGGTTCCAAACTTGGGCTTGCAGGCCAGATCTGGTGCCCCCTCTTTCCTTCCCATGGGTGACCCAAGCTTACCATTCCGCCACGGAACACAGCAACAGCCGCGCCTACAGTCCCCAGATGTCCCGTGGCCAGCCACTTCCGCCTTTGATCGCCCCAGCAGGCCGAGCGCCTGGCATTTTCGGCAGGTGTGGCTGGGGACATCTGGGTACTGTAGGTGCGGATGTTGCTGTGCTCTGCAGTTGAATGGTAAGCTCGGGTCGCACTGCAGAGCCTTTTTATTGCTGCGGTAGTCTCCAGTTTGAAGACCTCTGACCTAGAGTTGTCATGCATGAGCTTACCTGGGTTTCTTGATCCCTCCTAGCCGAAAAGCCCCCAAACATCCTTGAACATCAGAATCCTATAACAGAGCTTTTTCAGATTTTTTGTATAGTGGGCCTCCCTTACTAAAAACTAGATTTTCATAAACTACAGTGATTGCTGCTGCTGCTACTGCTGGTGCAGCTTAGGTTTTTGAGATCTCCCAGCTTCTAAAATATTATTCCAATGACTTTTACAAAAACTCAGGTTTCCTTCTGTCTTGCACTGAGACCTCCCTCCCACTATTTTAATTTTACTTAAGAAACCAAACTCACTTGAGGCCCAACTGTCATTTGTAAAAAGAAAAAAAGAATCATCAGCCAATTTGATTGGGTGAGGATGGGAGAGATCCTGGTCATCATCTGCCCCACCTTATAGGAGGTAATCTTTCTCCTGATTTGAATAAGTTTGTAGAATGAACTAGGAGTGCCATAATATTGATTCCCCTCCCTCTTTTCCCAAGATTCATCAAGTTTTAATTCAGGCCTGCTTACTTAAATAGTGTTTTTCCAAACGAGTTGACTGTTGTAATTTGTTTCAAAGAAGATAGACCAACATGCATGCACACCTTAGTTTATCTCTCTGCGCAATCACTGGAGGAGGGAATCCAATTTAAAGTTTAATCTCCTGCACACTGAGAGCTGCTGTCAAAAAAAAAAAAAAAAAAAGCTTGTAGAGTAGGACTTCATTTTGCCAATAAGCTTTTCTACCCTGCTGCCTCTCCAAAGCCCTTTTCTTGTACTGGTAAGGAGCCAATGCTGAAATGTTCCGAGAAGGCTGGTAGCGTGAACACCAATCGTTTCTAAACAGCATGATGAAAAAGTGAGCTGCCTTGAAATATTTATAATCCTGATTATTGTGGAATGTCAGGGGTTTTTCTTCACTGCTGAAGTGATCTTTCTGCTTCTTTCCCACCAGGTTACAAGGTGACGAGCCTTCAGAACCAGTTACCACTCCAGACCAGGTGGTTTGTCTTGAATCTGCCCGTCCCCGGATGGGGTTAGGCTGCCGTTTCCACCGGGCATTAAGCACAGCTATTACAAATCTATTTATATTCTTCTGGAGTAAGTTTTTGTTTTCATTCGTGACAGCCCAGATCCCCAAACAATCTTGCACAGAATGAGGTTCTGGGAGATTGAAGTAATTATGGCAATAAGTAAAATTTCAGACTAATTAACCTTGTTGCCTATTTGCAGGAAGCAAACAAGAAATTGTCTGCTGCTGTGAGTGTTTTATCTTTCTTCAAAATCAGCAGCTGAATCTCTGTGTATGTGAACTACAAATTCACACAACTGTGTCCTGGTATTTAGTCCAGTGGATTCTGCTCTCCACTTTACAAGTGCTTGCTTTCTCTTCCTATATTGCTTTCTTAATCATTTCAGCAGTAGTCATTCTTTGTCTTGCACAGTGGTGTAGTGGTAAACATTGAAATGTGCTCATGACGCACCCCATTAAGGCTACGCAACAAAAAAAATCAATGTAACATTTTTCATTAGAGTGCTTTCTTGTCCTGCCACTTATTCCTGTTTGAAGCTTCTTATAAAGATATAGCTCATTTCATCCCAACTTCTTGGAGGAGCTTAAAACAAATATATAAAAATTTATTTTTCCAAAAAAATCTCACCGCTATACCTTGACTTTTGTCACTTTGTTCTTTTGAGCATTTCAGTTTATAATCAAATTTCATCCATGTGCTTTCATCTTTTGTCCTATTTAAAAGGAGCTGGATCAGCCATAATAATTGAGTTGAACTGGCAGCCCAGGGAAATATTGTACACTGGGGAAAAATCTATTGCTCTGGCATCATTATGGTTATGTCTGAACAGAGGGCATATACTTGGCTCCTCTTGGCTACTTTTTATAATGGTGTCTGATAGAAGCTTTTGCAGGCAGAATTTCAGAATTGCTTCTCTTTTCTGCACACATGTCACTCCTTAGCATGGACAGCCCTAAACATTTTTGTTAATTGTATTGTCTAAGCTAGTCCCAAGCCCACTTAGCTTTACGAGAAAAAAGTTTGTCAGCCACTCAAGCCTCTTTCTTTAACCCTTTTACTATGGCGGGGGGGGGGCGCCTTCTGGAGCATTTGTTGAGCTCCATGAGACCATTCTCGTGGCTACACTATCCCTTTTGCCTGGCCTTCGTAAACAGTCAAGGCAGGTTTACCTATTCGTGAGTAAACACGCACATGTGGCTCAGATTCATTTTCCATAGGGCTCACTAGACTAGGCCAGGGATTCTCAAACTGTGGGTCCATGGCCCACCAGTGGCCATGACCCAATTTGTGCTTCGTGAAACTGACAGGGTAGATTAGGCTATGTGCATCAAGGGTTAAAAAACCTCCTGCTTGGGGGGAGCATTGCTGCCCTATTGCAAGTATAGCCACAGAGGTTTGAGCAGCTGGTAAGGTGAAACTTCTTTTAGATGAGTCCCTATGCTAAAACCACTGAGCTATGCTATGCTTTGAAATGTTCATTTTTGGCTTTCATCCATGGTCTGGTCCCTAACTAGATGAAAGTCCAAAGTATTCTTATAAATATATAAGGTATATTAGAGTACTAGCCTATGCATGTATACTCAGAAGCAAGTCCTATTGTATTTAGTAGGCTTTACATCTTGATACATTTGTATAGGATTGTTGCCTTTCTTGTCACATAAGCTGCATCTTTTGTCTCAGATAGTCCTTGGGAAAGACCAGCGGTTCCCAAACTTGTTAGTGCTACGACTCATCTTGTCCTCTGCAGTGGGTTGCTACGTGTACCCCTTGCAGCATAGCAATGATTTATTGACGTGTTTCTCAAACTGTGGGTCAGGACCCACTTGATGTCAGATTCCCAGAAAGCTGGGAGCAGCCATCTTGGAAGCTGTAGACCTTACTCTTTCTATACGCGTTGTGAGTGTTAACGGTCTGAATTTTCAAGTGAGAGTTTTTACATTTTGTTTTTAGCTCAGTGCTTTTATGTAATATTTTGACCTAATCTTACTTTCTGTCAGGGATGTTTCATAGCTATACAATTGCTGTAGTCCAAGAATGCCAGTTTGCATTCCAGGAGTGCTGTTCAATTATGTCACAATGACCTCACTTCCTGCTTGATGTCACTTCTGACTATGACATTCCTTCCAGTGGGTCCCAACATGAGTGCCATTCTCAAACCTGGTTTGAAAGGTTTGAGAACCACTGGCTTATTGGGATTCCCTGGAAACTGCTTCCAGGTTGCACTGAGCCCATTCCATTGGCATCCTGCTCCATTGGTCTCCACAGGCCCCAGAATCAGAAGCTGCTTCTTCAGTTGTGTCCGCAATCCGGAAGTCGCTTAGCCTTAACCAAAGCCTTAAGATCAGTAGTGTCAGCCTACCGGTGCTGGGCGTGTCTTCCGGGTGAGCGGCAGCGCGATCGCTGCGTTCTGTTGCGTAACGGCGAAAGCCCGCCCGCTGTGTACCGGTAGGCTGACACTACTGCTTAAGATACATGACAGTCACATGCATGCACACACACAGAACATAGCAGACAGTAGAAATCCAGCTTCAATTATCAAAGTCAACTTGTTTTTTTAATTGCAAATGCTGCTCAGCTAAATAAGTGAACAATAGAAAGTTGTCCTGTTGTTGTAGAGCACCAACACTTAGGGCATCAACCAACACTCCTTTATATAACATGCCTTTCAAAAACCAGCTATTGAAATGTTTTTCTGTGGTGGTCGTGATTGATTAATCTTAGGAATTGCAATGGGACATGGCTTCAGATTCCCTTCTCAGTGCCTGACTAGAAGGCAGTTTACTTGTCATCTCAAGATGTTCTCTTTGCACTTCCTCACAGGTTTAGCTATCCTTTGGGGGATTCTAATTCTTCTCAAGTATTATTGGCGAAAAAGGGAAGAGGAAGAACGGGCCATGTATGAAATGGTGCAGAAAATAATAGGTAACCTTCATCGGCTATTGGAAATAGAGCATTTTAGTTACATTTCATAGTGTTGCTTGTGTTAAGAACATAAGAAGAGCCCCGCTGGATCAGGCCAAGGGCCCATCTAGTCCAGCTTCCTTTATCTCACAGTGGCCTACCAGATGCCTAAGGGAGCCCAGTAGACAGCAAGATGCTTGCATCCTGTTGCCACTCCCTTGCACCTGGAATTCTGAGGTAATGTTCCTGATTCCTTTTGTTATTCCCTTAACAGCTGCCGTCCAGAATCACTACAAAGAGTGGGAACAGAATCTGGAGCGATACCCATATGTAGGTATCCTTCACATCAGAGACACTCTCATCCCACCACAGGATAGGTGAGTCTGTCTTTGCTTTACATGGAACCACTGATATATTTATAATGTAAATGTGGAGTCAGTCTCCAACAGTGGTGAAGCCAGTTTTTTTTTCCTGTGAATCAGGAAAGGAAGCAATGATTCTCTGTCACCACTGGTATGTTGTGGCACTGACAACTTGTGGTTGTCATGGCTAAGAACCATTGATAGCGTTATCCTTCATGAATATGCTTTTTTTTAAAAAAATCATCTGTTCTAGTGATCTTCACAGTAGCTTCTATGAATTAACTGTGCATAAACAAATCCTTCTGTTTTACCTGAACCTACTGCAAAACTAATGCAAAGTGAAGTATGATAATGGTTGTGTTACAGCAAATGGATAAAAATAATAGATTGATCTGATGGCCTTTGTTATTGGATTCAGAGCTAAAAGTACCAACTGTGGAAGCATTCACTCATGTTTTAGATGTCTCTTCTAAACATATGCAGGTCTTGTTGCAGTGTCTGCAGCCAGAACTCTGTTTGCTGCCATTTCTAAGCCTTTTTTTTTTTTTTTTGGCTGCACATAGGCCAAGACCGGTCTTCCCAAACTGTGGATTTTGACCTGGGCCCTCCCATGCACCCTTGCTCCAGTTTAGTTCCAAATCAGAGCCATTTCAGAAGCTGAATTACCCACCTGGGGGCTGGGAGGCCTCTTCTGGGTTGCACCAGACCAGCAACCCACTATACTTGCTTCTGCAAAAATTGGAAGTGTCTTTCTGAGGCCTACAGAGGCCAATAGAGTGGGTTGCCAGCCCAGCACAACCCAGAAGAGCCTCCCCAACCTCCTGGTAAGACATTCCTGCATCACAATGCACCACAGAGGACAAGGTGGGTTGCAGCGCTGAGAAGATCGGAAACGGCTAGGCTGAGACCATTGTTAACGTGGCTTTTAAGCAAGCCCAGATAAGCCCCTTATCTGCACTGTGCCTTTATTTCTTTTATTCTTCCTTAGTTTTCAGGGTTCCCCTAGGCATTGTTTCGTGCACAAATGTTCAGTCCAGGTTACCATGTTCATTTTTCCTTACTCTCCTAGGAAAAAAATGAAGCGAGTTTGGGACCGAGCAGTGGATTTCCTGGCTTCCAATGAATCACGAATTCAGACTGAATCACACAGGGTAGCAGGAGAGGATATGCTGGTGTGGCGTTGGACGCGGCCTACTTACCACTCTGATTCAGATCACTAGCCCCAAGCAGTGACAGAGCTGATATTACAACACTGTGCAGGGCAACGATCCCGCTTCTAGCTAACGAGGGTCCGGTTGTCTCTACTCAGGTGCACTCCTGACACTATTATTCATGTGTTTGAAAGGAATGACTCTTCAGGGCAGTTACTTTGTCTGTAAGGAATATCAGTGTGGCATGCAGATGTACACCAAAGTACCTGTCTGGAATATGCGGGCTTCAGTTTAAAAATAAAATTGTTTGCTGAATTGAAGGATGCCATAGATTAGTCTGCCCTGGTGTATAGAAGACTAGATCTGATCTTTGATGTCAAACATCGTGTTAGTGCTGAAACCACTAACTGATGCTTTTAAAGTGAAGAACTGTTGTTCATTACAGACAAGGCCCAGATAGGAATGGGTGTACTCAAGCCTTTAGGGTGTACTCAAAGCAGGCCAGAAATCCCCTACTGGTGCCTGCATATGATGGGTAAGCTTGTGTGCCTTGAAAGACAAGTTGGGAACATAGGGAGGGGCTTATAGCAATCTGCAGTCTTTGTGCTTTTTTGTAGGAGGTGATAGGTTAAAGTGCATTCAGATAACATAAGTGAGCACGCTCTTGTAAAAACAGTACAAGTAAGGACATCCTTGTATTAAAAAACAGCTTGGTGGAGAGTGCTAGACAGCAACAGCCATATTCCGTCTTGTATGCGGTTTGTGTATGTCATACTAGAGAGCACATTAGGGTGCCTACAGTGTTTGATACAAAAGGAAAAAAATGATCGCAGAGATCAAGTGTTCAGGCAACACTGCTGAGCAGGCAGCTGTTTTCCAGCAATAAAGTAATACGTTCTGTGGTTATCATCTTGGTTGTTCCAGAGGTCAAGTTAATGCCAGTCTGTTCTGGGAGTGGGTGGGAAGGGGGTACCAAAATGCCATGTACCACTTCTGTGTAGCATTCTGAAATCTGGGGCCCTTGCAGTGATGGCATGTCTTTCCAAAACTGACTCTGGGTGTGTACCTCGCCATTGTGAACGTAGCCCTCTGTCCACTAGATGTAACTAGAGTATATATTAATTCATGGTAATGTGTGCACATATGAGCCTCTTGAGGTAAATTTGGTTAAAGTTTTATGCTACTTTCTTGTCACATATCAGCTTTGACCTGACATATTAACTTATTTACAAGTGGTGGTGGTCTAAGTCTGAAGTTTGTCCTTCTGCTCCCCCTGCTGGCCATACTGAAAAATGAAAAGCTTGGAGTTTTCACCGATGCGTCCTTCGGGGTTGTCTCAGCTGCATGCAGCAATTCATTATACGCCTCCTGCTGCCTCATCAGCTGAAATCGGTGCAGAGAAAAGCAGCCTCCAAAAACAAAACACCAGGAGGTCTTATTGGTTAAGTGGAAGAAAATTCTGCATTCAGCCTAATTTTATCCCCACATG
The DNA here is from genome assembly GCA_029204185.1 of Lerista edwardsae. Classification (NCBI taxonomy): domain Eukaryota; kingdom Metazoa; phylum Chordata; class Lepidosauria; order Squamata; family Scincidae; genus Lerista; species Lerista edwardsae. Next base: position 1,349,046 of record JAJKFI010000052.1, on the reverse strand, counting down.
TTGCCATCTGTAGCGTAGGCAGTGTTACAGCAAAAGAAGAAATTTAACAGATGTCGTCTTGACATTAGCCATCTTTATATGTGCATGTGTGTGTGCGCACACACACACACACACACACACACACACACACACACACACTCCATATTGCTTAAAGTAGATAATCAAATGAAGGTAACCCCCTTGCTTTTAATGTGTTCTTAATTTTGTGCTGATGCTCGCAAAAATGTCCACAGTGCCTGCATTCTTAGGGCTTTAAAAAACATTTGTGGGTATTTTTTACCATCTGACTCTCTAGAGGAAATGCCAAACACTATTTTGTATGGTTGATCAAACTGTTCATTTATTTTTATGTGGATGGGCTGGTGCTATTTATACACTTGTCTCTGTACATTTTATCTTGCCAAATAAAAGTTTGTTAGAAATGAGGCTTGCTGGTATTAATAGTCAGTGCCTTCCCTGACTGGTCAAGCACAATGTGTCCAGAGTGTACTGCGGGTCAAGCACAGGAGTGCTTGTAAAAATTAAAGCCCTAAGATTAGAGAGACTTAAACCACCCAATACTGGAAATTACTTGTAAGCATCAATACTTCCTGTTTCTGAATGTCTATTTAAAAAAAAATATTCCTTCTGCTTGAAGAAGGAAGTTACTGAGGCAGCAGCCATTTAAATTTCAGTAAGAGTGCAGTCCTGAAGATTTGCTTGGCTGGCACAAGACTCTTGCACCTACCCAGGAGGGATGCAAACGTGACATAAAGTACATTCGCATCTCCATGGGAGCCGGCTAGGCCAGCGCAGAGGCCTGAACTCTGGATCCCACAGTAGGTGAGTTGGTCCTCACCAAGGCAGGGGGTTGAAAAGTGGTGGGAGGGTGGATCAGAGGCAGGGTGAGGAGGTTGGGCTGAAAGGGGGTGGTCCGGAAGGTGAATAGGGCCCAGGAGGGGGGGGGTGGGACAGGCTGCTGCACCTTAATCCAGATCCTAACCCCATCCCCGACCTGAATAGCCCCGTGGCATGGCTGGCATGCAACACAGGGTCGGGTAAAAAAATTTCCCTGCCCTGACTTGTGTTCCAGGCTGCACCGAACCTGCTCTTTCAACAGCACCTCTTCTGTCATCACTTTACAGAGTATATGAGCTGCTGAGCTGTGAAGTGATACATTGGCAGAAGTGGTGCTTCTGAAAGAGTGGAGCTGGGAGAGCCTAATTATGTGGGTAGCTCAGCAGTGAAACCTCAGCAGAGGTGGTACTGCTGAAAGGGTGGCCTGTGTGATAATTGGGCTCTCCAGCTCTGTCCTTTTAGCACTGCCACTTCTGCTGAGGTGTCACTTGGCAGAGCACCTCTGAGCTGTGAGGTGATGCCCTGGCAGAAGTGCTGCCAAAAGGGTAACCCACATGATAATTGGGCTCTCCCATATCTTGAAAATACAATCAAGATTTGCATATTTTGTCATTTGAAACAAAGTTCCTAAGAAAGTTCTTATTTTTGTCCATCTACTTGCATGCCACTTCCTGCTTAATTACATCACTTCTGGCCCTTAGTATGTGCCATTAATTCTATTCAGCCTGCTGCATAAAATAAGTTTGACTCCTGCACTGCAGAGAATGACAAATGAGCCATCTTAAATCTCAATGGCCCAGTTTGACAAAGTAAGAAGAAACAAACAACCTTTAGAGTTCATTACAGCATTTGTTTGTACAAAGTCATATGAAACATTTTTTTTATGCAACAGGCATCCCTCCAGTAATATTCTCAGTTTATGTGGATCTGTATTGCAACTGCTGTGAGTCTACTGAGGCACATAGCACTTTTATTTTTAAATCTTACTTGAAGCATTTCCCAAAGAAAGCTGAAAATGGTTGGAGCTTCAAAGGCATCTGTCTGCAACAAGTTCTGCCCTCTGTTGAATGTTCTTTCAGGGTTACTGTGTGTCAGATGCATCTACTGTCTGTTTGCATACCATTTTAAAATGCTGAATTCCTTGTAGAAGTGCTGGTGTACTTTTGAGCATCAAAGTTTTTCTTCTGTAGTGAGTGCAACAATTGATTGTGTGTTAGTCTGCATATTCAGTTGCCCCTTTTTAGCAGAAGTTGCTTTGTGTAGTTTGGTTCACAGTCTATTTATCCTCCTGATGCACACTAGGGAAACTATATGTATAATCTTAAAAATCTGAGTTGATAAAGCCATCATGTTGTCTTGCTGTCAACAAGAGAAAAATATATACCAAGCAGGCATCTAAAATAAAATTTGCCCTTTTGTCTTTTTTGTTTTCCATTTCCATTAAAGGCTCTTCATATTAAATGTTTTGTCTCCCACTGACATGACAACCGATGCGGTGCTATATTTATGGGACGCCTCGTTTGGGAGCAGAGCCAGCTCTAGTGGAGAAATCAGCACGAAGTAAATAATAAAAGGGAACAGGCAGTTAAAATGTGCCCAAAGGAGCTTGCTCCCCCCCCCCAAAGGCCTGCATGTATTCTTCAAACCCTCATACCACTCGCCACTTCTGCAGTGCCTTCCAGCAAAACACTGAATAAGCCAAGAAAATGTAAGAGCTTGTTACTCAAATGTGAAGAGCAAGTGCTTCACCTCTTGCAGTGCAGACGAATTGACCAAAAACAATGTATGTGTATATTGCATGGGATACAAGTGTCTTTCACCCAAGTTGTAGCCTTTCTGTCCCAATGATGTTGCATTTCCCTTACACCTGGTTAGAGAAAATGCAGTTCTTCCACCTTCTGTGCATTGTTGCTGAGAATGCTGGGGTATCGCATATGGTTGTACTAATGTCACAGGTATCTGCAGTGCCTGGGAAATTGGAGAAGAGCATAGACATGTGTATGTCTTTATGCATTAATGTGTAGTGCTTTTATTTTAGTGTGTTTTTAAATTTCCAATTTTTTAAAAGTATGCTGGTTTTGTGCTGTTAAAGCATTTGTCCAATTTCAGATTTGAAAAGCTTCCCAATTTTTCCTTCCTGTTCCTTCCCCATTGTTTCAGGAATCTTTATTGCGCACCTGGGCAGCTTCATCTTTCATCACTGCAAAAAGAAAATTTCCAATAGCATCATAGCTGCCTTCCTTGTAACAAGGTTTACCTCCTCCTACTTATTCATGTTGTGGAGGATAAATAGCCTACTATCGCAAGACAGGACTTGCACAAATCCAATTTAAAAAATAATCTGTAAAAGTTCTCAGTCTTAGCTGAAGTGTGATGATAGGAGTAATTGATGCCTTGGGGCTTGTGTACACTACAGTGCTTTCCCATAACATTGTCAACTTGGGTTTTAAAACTGTTGTCAGATCATTTGTTTATACAGCACTAGGTTTGTCCATTCTAAAAGGACAGGTTTTCAAGTCTTCATTCTAATGGCAGAGGTGCCTTTTTCTCTCTCTTGCATAGGTGTGTGTACATACAGTACATGCAGTATGTGCAGGGGCGCAAAGCAACTTATAATACGTTTGTACATTATAAATCAGACATTATAACCTAGCAAGGTTGGTTGGTTTACTTGGTAACGGACTCCGCAGCTTTTCAAGTATGCATATACAGTTGAAACGTTGGTGTCCGCTGGGGTTTGCTTCTGGTATTTCCTGCTGAAATCGTGTTAAATAAAAAACCCAGAAACCATGTTAAATAAAAACAAAACAGGAATTTTCAGGCAGTCAGAACTATTTTGCAGCTGACTCTGAGAAAAGTGATTAATCTCTTCTGCATTCTAGTGTTAGAGAGCCAGGGCAAAGGGAGTCGGTCAGTTCAATCAATTCAATTTCCAAAAACCTTTATTGGCATTAAAAAACAGTAAATAACGGAACAATGATAAGAGTAACCGGCACAGTAGCTGTGTTGCCCAGAGGAAAAGTCGAAAGAGGGACTAATAAAGAGGGGGGGACAAGGAAGGGGATGGAGTCAGGATGGGGGTTTTAGTTTAGAGACTGCGGAAAGAAATTCCGCTACTGCGTTAGTGGTGTCCACAGTGTTGTCACTCAAGAGGACGAGTAAGTGATCAGTAGGAGAGCCAGGGAGAGAAAACAACAGGGGTTCCAAGTGTACATCTCGAAGAGGTTGAAGGGTCGGGCAATCGGTCAGTTTTCTTGTCGCAAACTGCAAAATAGCACTTCTAATTCTCTGACTCCATAGAAAAGCCATTTTTAGAACAGCAATTGTAAAGGAATATGTTTTTCCCCTTTCTCCAACAATCAGCAGAGTTCTTATCTGTAGTGGCGATCAGTGTGGCATCGTATCTGTGGATGAAAAATCATTGTAAAAAAAAGTTGGGCCTGTATTTCCATACATGCTCCATACATTCTGTACATTCATAATACACACAACACAAAGAAAAAACACAGAAGCCTATTAAAATTATGAGGTTTCAGCCCCAGTGAGGACAAAATACAATCCTTGGACGATGTTGTGATGTTGGTTGAGCTAAGATGGGGAACCTGGAATGTTTAGTGGCTAGGGAAAACAGTGACAGGGTGGGCATAACAGAAACCAGCTAGAAGAACATGTGGGATACCCCAGTCCCAGGGTACAACTGTTGTAGGAGGGACAGGGAGGGGTGTGTTGCCCAGCTATGCAAGTCAGAATCTTGCGGAGTAGGAGTTGAAGGGGAGTCAAACTCTGCCATAGAATCACTGGGTTAAATTTCCAGGCCCAAGGAATGATTGAAAGGTAGGAGCCTGCTATGCTCCTCCAGATCAAAACCCTGAAGGGGACCTTGAGATAAGGAAACAAATCAAGGAGGCATCCATGGGAGTTATGGTTGTCATCATGGGGGACTTAGTTATCCTCACATTGACTGGGTCAATCCATGCTCCAGTCAAGAGAAACTGAATGTCTTCATATGCTAAATGACTGTGTCTTAGAGCAGTTAATCTTGGCGCCAACTAGAGGGCAGGTAACTCTGGATTTGATATTTTGTGGCATCCAGGATCTGGTGAGGGACATACATGTTACTGATTTTTTTTAGAATTCTGTAGAAAGGTGAATAGGCATGTGGATGTGGAGGAACCTGTTGATATAAAGTATATTTGGACTTTCAGAAGGCATTTGATATGGTCCCTTATTAAAGGCTCCTTAGAAAACTCCCCATTTAGGGGATAAGTGGACAGGTCATCTTATGAATTAGGAACTGGCTGAAAACCAGGAAACAAAGAGTGGGTATCAGTGGGCAATTTCACAAAGGAGTGAGGTGGCTTGTGTGCTCCCAGAGGCAGCTGGTAGACCACTGCTTGATAAAGGAAGCTGGCTTAGGGGTCATCTTATGATCAGCACAAAAAGACTTGCTTCCAATTCAGAGTGTGATCAGATAAGAGGCAGAGGGTTACACCACTGCAAATAAATGTTCTTGTGTGTTTCTGACTGGAGGGTATGCTGTTCTGCTTCTGCTTGCTTCTGTCAAGGCTGGTGACAATTATGTTTCCAGATCAAAAAGAGCGTGACATTCCTCAAAACTCTTGAGTTCTGCTAGAAACCAAGCCTCAAAATGTCAGCGCAAAAGAGATAAAAAGCTGATGAGGCTCAGATCCACACCAAGGATGTCACACTCATAAATCACCACCCACCTTTTCCCTGTTCTGTCTTCTGTACCACTCAAGATTCATTCATTCCACTGGGCAGTCCCCTTACAGATGTCCTGTGAGAAGTATAGACGGCTAGAGACAAGCCATAGATTTTACAGAGAGTTCAAAGTGGTAGTGAGCAATATTGTTGACAATGGTGTGCACTTGTTCCACTGCTGTCTGTTGCAGGTGTGTGGCTTTTTCAGAGTTTTGCACATCTTTAAAAGCTTCCAAAATCTGTCTGACCACAGACGACAGTGACCCAAAATGATGCTTCTATCACATTGGTTCTCAAACAGGACCTACTTCTTAGAATGACAATCTGTTCGGGCTCCACCAGAAGTGATGTTCTGGTTTGAAGTGCTGTCATTATGGATGCCAGAACCTGCTGCATACAGGTACGAAGCAGCACTGTGCATGGCATAGGAATCAGCAGACAGGTCTTGCTTGCCAAAAGGCCAACTATGCTCCGTGTTGCATGTGAATTTGAGCTCTAGATCATGCTCCCTTGTACATTCTTGCCATTGCAACATGTCGCACACCAGTCTGACTTTTCTTGTCTGATGCTAGAGAGCTGCAAGGAGACCCTGACTATATGATTACGCTGCCTTGGCATTCCATTGGGAAGCAAGCCCATCTGCTTAGGACATCCCTGCTGCAAATGGAAGGCGAGCGCTCTCTCTCTCTCTCTCTCTCTCTCTCTCTCTCTCTCTCTCCTTCTGCAATGGATATAATGTCAGCTCTATGTTCTGTTACCCCCCAACGCCCCTACAGGACAAATTAATCTCATTAAACACAGGGTAAAAAGTACAGTTCTGGGGGATGTTAATACTTTTGTCACAACGGGGGCAACAAGCTATAACTCGGGCTTGTCGCTTGACCTGTTATTTTTGGCATCTGCTCTCATTTCCCTCTGTTCTGTTCTAGAAGGATTCTGTCAGTGACAATTGAGTCACAGACCCTTCAGTTGTGTTCCCACAGAGGGGGGCAAAATGCAAAGTTTTGCAGGAGCCTGAGCTCCTATGTAAAACAGCCCCTCACTCC
>JAJKFI010000052.1:1289526-1328098 GCA_029204185.1 Lerista edwardsae | reverse complement strand
AGTCTCCTACAGTAGTAGCATCAACCATTTCATCTTCCTATACCTCATTTTTAGTTAAAAAATATAAGAACCAAAAGGGACTTAAGAAGGGCATGCTACCATATTCCTATTATCTCAAATGATGGCATTCTATTGCCCATTAATGATACCCTGAGCGCAATCCTAAACTGGAGTTAGGCCGGCATAAGCTAAACCAGCAAAGTTTGGCCAGCACAAGGGCCACCATAAAGTGTATTTGGACTACTCTCTGAGTCAGGGAGGATGGCTCACATCTGCATGCTGGCCTCTCTGAGAGTGGTCCAAACATACTCGACAGTCCCTTGTGCTGGCCAAACTCTGCTGGCTTATCTTATGCTGACCTAACTCAGTTTAGGGTTGTCCCCCAATGTCTGCCATACAAAATCAGCTCGTGCCACTCTTTACTTCAATCAGCCTTGCTGAGCTAGGGCTCTTTTTTTTTTATAATTGTTTTTATTAATTTTTAAGAAAAGAGATGGGATAGGGTTACAGAAAACAAAGGAATGGGTTAAACAAAGGTAAACACATTAGGTAAGTACCTTGCAATGCATCATAATATCTTAAAAATATCATCAATCCAATTAAAAATATCATTTCTAAGGTTATCTATTTCATACTCAATATATCCAAAATCTTCTTTACTTATAAATTATGAAATATCTTAATATTCAACGTTGAACTATGCAATCAGTACTAATCTTTTATTACTTTACCATTCAACATTGCATATCTATCCAATCATAAAACATTTTCCAGTATTGTTTAATCTTATTAATCTTGCCCTCTCTTAATCTTTCTGTTAACTGAGCTAGGGCTCTTTGACCGCTAGAGGCCCTACCTTCTTACTTAGCCACTTTCTTTTCCATCTGACACTCTGCTAAAAATGTCCAGTGGCTGGTCTGGGCAATATAGGGATTATCACCAGTGTCTGACCTACATAAGTCATGCTCTTTCTTGACCCACTAAATCTCAGCTAAAATACCAATGTAAGCAACACTTCAGCACAATCAGGCTGCATCCAAATAGTTGGACAAGTCAGAATGAACGTCTCTCCAGGACTGGGATCCTCCGTGAATCAATATTGATCTCCTGATGACTGCTGAGGCAACGCTGGAGATTTTATAAGGACCTCTCTAGTTTAATGACATCATGTAGGACTGCTGACTCTGATGAAGCTAAGCAGGTTTCCCCCATCCCCAAGTAGTGTGGTGTTGGAAATTGCTGGAGGCTCTATTAAAATGTTCAGGATTACTTGAAGATCACTGCTGATTCCTGGAGACTCCAGGTCAATCTTGGAGATTTAGCAACACTAATATTACATCATAACAAAAGAAAACGTCTTCCATAACAGCTTCAGTTGGAGTTGGCAACCAGACCCAGAAAGTGTTACTGACCAAAAGTGAACAAATTGGAGCAGATAGCCATAATCCCATTTGCCATGAAAGAAAATATCAAATTACAGATTTAGGAGCTCATCTAGAACCAAACCTTTACCCCAAATAAGGCAAAACACCTTCCCCCTCCCCTAAAAATTGCCCCCCCCCCATGAAAGGGCAGATACAATCTGCAAAGATAGTATAGTCTGGACGTGCTAGCTGTTGTGGTATTGCTCCACCATCTGTGAAGTCAGGATGCTCATGCACCTGTACTACAGAAGCAAGATAGCTACTGCTCATGCCACATCAGAAGTATGATATAAGCACCACAGCCATTGTTCTCATACTGAAGCCTCCTGCTTCCTGTGAACGTTCTGAGGGCCTAATCCTATCCATACTGGTTGGCTGCTTCTTGTGCTCCTCCTCTAACGCTCTATAACTGGCTGCAAAGGAAGAGGGACGAGTGCTTTGTGCCTCCGTAAGGACAGGGTTTCCTGCAGTTTCGGTATGGGGGGGGGGAGCAATGGCAGCGTGGCTTATTTTATTAATAGGGTAAAAAGTCCTTACTAACACACACACACACATCCCTACCTCTTTTATTTTTCTTTACTAAATTAAAACAAAAAGTGTTCAGTGCTTTATAATAATGTAATCATTAAGATTTATGGATATGTCCATTCATATAAGAAAGAAGGCTTACAGATAGGTTCTTTTTTCACTGAACAAGGCAAAAAAAAATGTATGAGGCAACAAGGGACCATTCCACACATAGCATGGATTTGTTATGGCTCCAGTTCTTATCAGTTGTATTCTCTAGTCCAGTGATTCTCAAACATTTTAGCAATGGGACCCACTTTTTAGAAAGACAATCTGTCTGGGACCCACAGGAAGTGATGACATGGCCAGAAGTGCTGTCGTTGTGATGCCAGAGCCTGCTGCTTTCCTGAGAATGCAGCAAAAAGTTGGGTTGTTTCTCAGCCATTTTCCAATAGCAAACAATCAGAAAGGGAAAAAAAGCCTATTTACAGCCTTGCCACAAGCAAAATAACCAAACAGCCCTCCCCTTGCCAGTGTCCCCATACTTTCAATAATAGCTGCACTAGGTGCTATGAGACCCACCAGAAATTGGCTCGCAACCCACCTAGAGAGTCCCAACCCACAGTTTGAGAAACACTGTTCTGTAAACATTTGCAGTAAGCAGGGGGCTGAATTCTCTCATAAACCTACAGCCATGCAGAGACAGTATAAAGCACAATGGCAATTCTGACACCTATTTTGCATAGTTATCAAAGGCTTCATTATATTGTCGAGGAAAGTCTGCTTCTGTTCCAAGCCCACAGTAACTGAAAAATTTCTACCAATAGCTTTCAGGTTTCAAGGGACATATGGGTCCTTATGGATTCTTCCCTCCTGCCTGTGGCAAATGCTGTACCCTGATGTTCCTGTAAGCCATCAGTTGCCAGTTTGTGTGCTTCTCCTTATCACAGCCATATGAGTTATGTCGTTGTGGGAATACTGAAGGGGATTGCTGTGTGTTAAGCAACAGTTTGTAGGGACTCTGATTAAATCTTAATTGTGATACCATTTAGTTGGAAGCTGGACAGTGAGTAAACAATTCATCCTATTGATATTTAAATTAGCATACAAAGAGAAGTCTTTATTCTGGTGGTGGAATTAGGCGGTGGAAAAAGATAATAATAAGAATTTGGAGGCAAGGTCCAGAAGAATTGCCTTGTTGCAGAACAAATAAAATCCCACTCTTATGTGTTCGTAGAGATTTTCTCATTATTGGATGTGAACGTTTTGTAGGCAATTTCTTGTAGACGTGATGCATGGAGGGAGCTGACACTGTGCCATAACAGGTACATATGCATATGGAATGTATATTATACATTAATATGTATACATTAATTGTGGTGATTCTGCAGCTGATTCATTATATCAGCGAACCCAGTTTAAAAGAAGAAAAAGTAAAGGGAATACAAAACAAGTTGTGACAATCCCTGATCTCCATTATTTACCAGTCTGCACAACTACTAAGCAAATTAAACATGAATGCAGGGCATTGCCACATGGGATATATACAGTTGCTTTTCACCATGAGAGAACATTTGTGCTCCTTATTCTGACCATGAAAAATGAAGCCAAACAGCTACGTAATGTTGCAGAGATGTTGGATTCCTGTCGGCTCCATCTGACTTCTGAACGGTTTCTATTTCAGTATAGCAACCCTAATGCCAGTTGGATTGTTTCCTGTCCTGGGAAATTAAATGCTCTGCCATTTAAAATTCTCATTTTAAATATGTTTCTTCTCCTGAATAGAAACCCTTATGTGGAACAGGGCTCTTCAAAGGAGACTTAATTGAGGGCGCAATCCTAAACTGAGTTAAGCCAGCATAAGCTAGGCCAGCAAAGTTTGGCCAGCACAAGGGACACCGTAAAGTATGTTTGGAGCACTCTGGGAGTCAGAGAGGCCAGCTCACAGATGTGAGCCATTCTCCCTGACTCCGAGAGTAGTCCAAACACACTTTATGGTAGCCCTTGTGCTGGCCAAACTTTGCTGGCTTAGTTTATGAAGGCCTAACTCCAGTATAGGATTGTGCTCTGAGGATTCCAACCAAAAAGAGTTCCTGAAGCCTAAGAAACTCATGGCCTGATACTATTTGGGCCTTGCACCATCAGAACAAGCGTTCCAGCAGTAGAAGGCACTTTCCATCTGTCACAAAATGTGACATGCCAAAGTGTGTGGCCTGGACACTGCCATCAGTGGTGAGTGGCCTGCTCCATGCACTAGCGGACTACAGGCACCACTAAGTTCATGCAGGGGATGGGAGGGAGGTGGGAGATGGGCAAAGCAAAGCAGCAACGAGAGCAGGGAGACCGTGTGGTCTGGGACTGGGGAGGAAGCCGTATGTATGATGAAGCCATATGCAATGGTATGTGCTAACCCCCCTTCCTCAGCTTGATCTCCTAACCACGCAGACTGGAGCCAGCTATATTGCCGGCACAGGTCTGAGTACACTCAGCAGGGCAGCACAGGCTTAGCCTGAGGCAAAGGAGCAAATGTTCCCTTATGCTGAAGAGGCCTCCAGAGGCCAAAACTCCCCCACAAGATGTAGCAGGCACCGTGTTGGTGCCGCTGTGTTGCTGCATTGCTGAGCAGGACATTGCGTGGGATTGGGCTGCGAGGCTTGGTTACTCTTTCTGAACAAAACTCTTTCTGAACTTGGTTACTCTATGCATGTCTACTCAAAAGTCAGTTCCATAGAGTAAACGGGACTTACGCGAGGTAAGTGTAGATAGGATTGCAGTCGGACAGCCCAGTCCTGAGCTGCCTGGCCATCCAAGCGGGCAGTGGTAGCCAGGCAGCTGCCGCTGCATCTTGCGGCACCCAGGCAGCCACAGCAGGCTCAGCAAGAAAAGGAGACGTTTGTCCTCTTTCCTCGCAGTAAAGGGCGCGGACAGTCTACTTGCCTCTGCGTAGGGCCATGTGGCCCTACACGGAGGTATGGATCAGCGGCGAACATCGTCATCTCTCCCACTCTCCTCCCAGCTGCCCAGGAATGCCCTCTCACCCAGTGGTGTCATTCAAATGATTTAGGAACAGGAACTCACTTTTGATTGGCACTTGTCAGGACCCAGAACCAGCCACGGAGCCTGTTAGGATCCGGGACGCCCGTTCTGGTCCGTTCCCCCTGAATGACATCACTGCTCTCACCCCACCCAAAAAGATTGCAGCGACAGTGAACAGTGTACTGACCGCTGGCTTGCTTATAGTGCTGCTTCTGGGCCGCATGGGGCCAGCGTTGGCCTGGGGGTCGCCCAGCACCAGAGCTCATGGGTTACCCGTGGCACTGGAGTGGAGGCACCTTACAGCACCTTTTGCAACTCAAGCACAGTCGATACACTTGTACCGCCCATGCTAAGCCAGTTAGGATCAGCCAGTTAGGATCAGTCTTTCAGCGGTATTTATAAATGGGCCTATTTTAAAGATAATGAATAATCTGAATGTAGGGTCCATGGGTTTCTACAAAGAAGTGCTAGAAATAAAGAAGTAATCTGTAGTAAATAATGCTTTTTTAGACTGAATCTGTCTCCCATTAGATTTACTCACATCACAAGTCTAAAGCCACAGAGAATTCCACTGAGTGCTGTCTGGAATTTGTTTTCCCTATTGTGATCACTAAGTTATAAAGAGAGGTGAAATTATTTGGAAAAGGGTGAAGTGACAGTCACTTTCCATAACTTTGCAACTTTGTTCTACCTTGCCTTTCCATGTAGAAAGTCAAGCAAACACTCTGCCGCTTTGACATTAATGCACGCACCACATCTGCACAATATTCTTTGCAAATATTCTTTTACTTACTCATTTTGTTTGCTATTTTGTATTTTGAGATGCATATATTATCAGCTGTTCTTTGTTCGTTTAAAAATAAATAAAGAAAATTTGAATAAATACAGAACATAGCTAGTAGAATAAATACAGCGATGCCTTGCACTTTCGTCTGATAAGGGACTGGAGCCTGGATCAAAGTCCAAAATGAATAAATGTCAAAGCATAGCCTTCTTCAGCTTGCAAATTTATTTTGGCCAGTGAAAAATATAAATAACTGACTATATAACACATGCGAATGTGTGAAACCTAAGAAAGAACAGAAATAAAAGAACAATAAACATAAGAATGTTGATGAACATTGTGAAAAGTTGGATGAAATCAGACAAAAAAGGAAGGCACGTGGTCAACATTTGAAATAATTGAAAACGGCTAAAAGAGCAAAGTGATAACAGTCTAGGAAAGTCCAGGTATTGCTGTAAGTACATTTGTGCTGGCTGGGGCTTTGTAGCCAAGAAGAGCCAAGGTTTTGTGCTCAGGTCGTCCCTGAGAGTGTATTTGGATTCCTTTACTGACCTATCCCAAGTGGCTTCATATAAGAAAGAGTCAGAAAACAATATTTTCAATTCATATTTTGACACTTGGAGTCTTCATGCACATTATTGGCTATCATTCAGACCCATTCCTCATATTGATCATGAACTTGCTTTGTTAAATAGGTGAGCTCCTTATAGTGCTGCAAGCAACCCAGCAGCATCTCCATGAAATCCAAGGGAGTGTGTCCAAATTTCAGGCAGATGCATAACCTAGATCAGAATTCAGCCCTTGGCTTTGCTGTACTTCCTTGGCCCCACTACAGCCAGCCTTTAGAATCAACCAAAAATCTTCTCACCCTCAATGCTCCCTCTATAGTTATTCCAAGGGAATGGTCCAAAACCACATAACATAAATGTTTAAAATGTAATTCATAGGCAAGACATTAGAGGTAAGGAAGACTCTGATCACAAATGACATTTGGACGGGGGAGGGATTTCCTCCGGCTATGCAGAAGGGAAGACAAGACCGGGTTTGATCAATTTTCCCAGCAGCAAAGGAACAAGGCGGCCAAGTTTAAAAGGCTGTTTAATCTTTCTGTGTTTCCCGAGTCTGGTTTATTTCTGACCTTTCCCTGCCATACACTCCTCTTTTCCTTAGAATCCTCTCCTTTCATAATGCAAAGTTTGATTTGTCACTGTTCCTCCATATGAATTACTGTGTGTAGTGCTAATTATTAGCTGTGATACTTTATAGAGATACCATCTGGGAGTCCCAAAACACAATGCGGACCTAAAAAAAAGACAAAACTTGTGTGAAGAATATTCCATTCACAGAGATGATAGATAGGAGAATGAGAGATGTGCCTAAGGTAGTGCAGAAAGATAGCAGTAGAAGTGGGAATAAGACCAGGACTGTGGAATAAACCCAATCTAGTAGTTTGCACACCTGCTCATTCATGTTACCTTGTCTGCAGGATAGATACATCATCTTTTCTTGATTGATTGATTGATTGATTGATTGATTGATTGATTGATTGGCTGGCTGGCTGGCTGGCTGGCTGGCTGGCTGGCTGGCTGGCTAGTACAGTACAGTACCTATCTGACTGATTCATTGGGGTAACACACCTAACATTGTGGTAACATACCTTACCTAATACCCACCTGGATTGCATATCTATACTTCTGCCTTTTAAATATTATTGTTTTAAAAAAAGATCAATTTCAAGCCAAAATTGCTCTTCGATTTACTCTGTGAATTTAAGAGGTTTTTGCTTCATAACCACTTTCCAAACAATATGCTTATGTGGTATTCCAGAAGCTATTATTCCAGACTTTCTTGCGATCTTTGCATTTAAATGCTTGACTTGTTTATGAGAGATTCTCCACAATTGGTCTGTGTGAGATTGTCGTGGGGTGTATTAATTTCATTCACCTAGTTGGTTAACACTCAACACCATTTTAAAATACGATTGAATTCTCAGTTTATGTTACATATACTTTTTCTCATTGTTTCAATATATGCTCAAGGGTGAGAAGGATATTTTAATTCACTTTAGTGACTGCAACTACAGAATCAGTGCTCTTTCCAGATTAATTGACACAAAGTACTTGGGAGTGCTTGTGACAAAGCTGATTTTTTTGTTGGGGGGGGGTGTACATGTGCAGGTGCAATCCTAACCTTAGTTAGGCCAGCAGAAGTAACTTGTGCCAGCCCAGGAGTGTTGCAAACACACCGTAAAGTGCGTTTGGACCACTCTTGGAGTCAGGGAGGCCAATGCACATCTGTGCATTTGCAACACTCCTGGGCCGGCACAAGTGACTTGTGCTGGCCCAACTCCAGATTAGGATTGCACTCTGTGTGCATGTGTGTGCAAGTGAGAGAGAGAACCACTGATCTCCACCAGTTTGCAAGGCAGCATCTCACAGTTTGAAGACTGTGGGATACAGAAGAATGGAGATTTCTGAGGCACATCAGTAGTAAATACTGATTTCCTCAGTAGTAAATACTGAGGAAATCCCATTTGGGGCTTGTGATAATGAATTTCAAGCAAAAACCAGTCAATTCACGCATTCCACATTCTAGCCCCACACTGCTATTGAGGTTCAGGTGAACTGGCAAACAGTCTTCTAAAGTGAAGACTTTGTGCACTGATTGCAGGCACAACCCACGTCCACGCACTCTGGCACAAAAGCACAGCATTTGCCCAAACGCCCAAACTCGTGTGTCAAATAATAGAATTTAATAAGAAAAACAAAATCCAAACCAGCTGTCTGTGAAGCTGCCTGTCCCTAAACATCTGCTGGATTTCAAAGTGAGTTATAGGTGAAACAATAGGGACAGTTGTTCTTCATCCCAATCTCATCAAAATTTGCAAATGCCAAAGGAACTGCATATGGAACATACATCTGAATACATTTCAAAAGATGGGAAAAAGCCAGAGAGCAGGAGATTACAAACCAAAAGCACTGTCTTTAAGCAATGATTGTCAGAGGCATGGAAAGAGTGTCATCAGAGATACCAGTTGCAAAACTGAGCCAAGAACTCTGGCACTATTGTAGTAAGAAAGCCCCCCCACCCGCCATAGATGATCCCCGTAAACTTCTACACATATGGTCTTTTATTTATATTGTTTATTAAACCTCTGTGCTGCCTTGCAATCGGAGCCTAAGGGTGACTTACAACAAGGTAAAAACCACATAGGGTAAAAATTCAATTGAGTCAGGAAGCAAAAGAAATGGCCATCGGTTTTGCATCAGGAGTGTAGCCCATTCAGCTCTCGACACTTCCAAAGGCCAAGCCAAACTGGGAAGCTTTTAACAATGACTAAAGAGCAAGAGATGGGACAGTGCACACCTGCTGCAGGGCCTGGGTGCTACCACCAAGAAGATCCCGTTCTTGTGTCTTCCAAATGAGCCTTCATAAGCGGCAGCATGTGGGGTGAGTCCTCATTGGAAGATCGTAACAGGTGGGAAGAAACATGTGAAGCTGAAGGTAAATGAAGTTCAAACTTTTGTACACTTTGGAGGTCAAAACCAGAGTTTACATTGTACCCAGCACCAAATACGGAGCCAGTGAGGTTCAGACAGGCGTAGCAGTGACATCATTCGCCTAAGAGGTCCTGGACAGTAACTTGCTGCAGCATTTGACATTTGCAGTTTTCTTTTCATCAGGGTTGTTTCAGATGTTACTCTTTCCCCACAAGGTACACTTTCTGCATGTAGGAAAACACACAAAAGAAACCTCTGTAGGTCATCAGATGCTGCAGCCTGAGGGTGCTCCCCAAGAAGCAGGCACTAACAAGCAGGAAAGGTTTTTTAACCCATTTACCCTGTGAATTTATCCTATTTCCTGAACTCAGCTTTCCGTGTGGCAATCACACATGTGCCTCTTTCATTGCATGCCCATGGACTGCATGTGCCAGGAACCGATGGCAAATGCAGCATACAGGATAGATCATGTGTGCACTATGTGCCATTTGCATTCTTTCGCCCAGACTGAAATGTGTGCCAAATAGGAAAACACGAATGTCTGAAGCAGCCCTTGGTCACATTTGTGCGTCTCAATGTCACAGGTGTTTTTCCCCTTTCTAGCTGTCTCCATTTAACCCCCCATAGCCCAGTTGCATCAGCTGTTGGCTGCATGTCACTGATGCCTGCCAGGCATGTCCACGAAGGTCAGGTGACACCCCGTGTTCCAATTCCCTTCCCTCTCTCACACACCCCGACTAATACTGAGGCTGGGCTTCCTAGCAAGGCTGCATTATAGCAAGGAGACCCATCAGATCAACATCTCTACCGAGTCCGGGATACTCACAAAATCACCATAACCAGTACAAACCCCCACTACAAAGGAACAGCTAGGTGAGTAAGTACTTTGTCTTCTTTTAGCCATAGAGGGGGGAAAAACTGACCAAGTCTGTTCTAATCTAAGCAGAAACTTATTCTGAAACTTGGCATTATCTTCTTCATTTTGATCAGAAGAGGGCAAAGTTGGGTAATGAATGGAATGAATGTAGGGAGCTACAGAGTCTCTTGTGAATTAAATGCAGTGCTGCAGCAGTTAGCCTAATGCTTGTTCATTTTAAAGGGTGCTTTGGGCTTTCTGGGTATTTGATCCTCATTCTAGCACTGTATCTGGCAAACAATTGTGCTTTCACCCTGTCCCTACTCTGCTTTGAGTGGGACAAAAGGATTAACTAATATTTCCTGACCAGTTGGGTGTAGAGCAATCTTCAATGCATAGAAATCCATAGAACGAATGCAGATTTGTTTTTTTCCCATAAATCCAGAGTGGAATGGGTTGTTTCTGTTTAAAATGAATGAAAGTACCTAACAGGCCTTCAAGATCTAGGAACATGACCACAGGCCTTGCTTGAGCACTTGAGCAGATTGCAGGACAGCAGCCAGGAGTGTGTGCTTAGTGAGCTCATCATCCCTTGAATTTGGGGATCCCTCCCCCTGGCCTGAATGTTATTGCAAGGACAGGGAGAGAGAGAGAGAGAGAGAGAGAGAGAGAGAGAATGATCAGTTGATTCTGTCAAAAACTCTCAAGGGTTCTTGGCCATGGACTAGACAGGCTTGGCTGGCTTTAACAAATGCTCTCCGGTGAAAATTATTTGCCTTTGAGATGAACTATGTTTCTAGGTATCATAAGACAAACTGCTATCTGCTAGATTAATATAAATCTGAAGAAATGTCAATAAATCCTTGCGGTAGACCCATGTTCAGCTCACAATTGGGGGTCAATGCAAGCATTATGAAGGTTGATGAAGGAAGAGGTAGTGGAGAAACCTTCTCATTTGAGATCTGCCCCACAGCAGCTCACCACCTTCCAGTTCATTTCAGGCCATGTGCTCAGCCTCATAAAGGTTAAGCTGAGGAGAATGGCTATTTTCACATTTCTGTATTCAGATATGTATTTTATTTGCAGAGCAGCTTTTCCTTTGCCTAAATTAGCAACGGATGAATCTCGCGTTTGCTAGTTTACTGCAGAATTGGCATAAAGCCACATTGGAAAGAACAAGTGAAAAGCTGCCTGTCTTTTGTATGAAGGTAGACAAAATAATCAGTTTGCCAATGGTGGTGTGGAAAGGATGGGGCTTTTATAACCACACCCCCAAGATATTGCCACTTAGCCAAACGTATCTCATGATAAACAGACAGGAAGACAGCCACAGAATATTTACTTACTAAAGGTACACAAAATACCAGCCACTGCAGCAGAAACGCTCCCATTATCCCAAATGCCCGAGCAATCACTGGCAAGAGATACCGCATTTTAGCAGCCTATCAATCGTGGCTAATGGAGCTCCTATACTTCCTCCTTGCTATCCTCCAGCTTTGCAAAGCAACCAAATAAATCCATCAGTGAAGCAAACTGTATCTTTGCTCCTTGTTCATGAGGGATGCTGGGACCAGCCATAAACTTTATGAACATCATATTCTTTCAGGGAAGGAAACACAAGATTAAAAGGGCTCGGGGTTTGTGCACACAAGGATTTATGGCATCACTGCCAGAACTGGCTTCTCACAGAGAATGAAGCTTTTCACATTCAGCACTCTGTCACCCAGCACAGTTATTCTTTCCGATGAGGGAAGAGGAGGAAAAGCTGATTTAGAAATACACTCAGGACTAATGCTGCATTTCGGGTATTGTGCACGAAATGTCCACATGGAAATATGCAAAGATCCTACTAAAGTCAACCACATCATGTCCAATCTCTGCAAAAAGGCTTTTGATTAGGCACTAAGGCAATGCTTGTATGAGCAGCCGATAGACTCATGCATATAAAACTGTCTGGTTGTAATGGGAAACTGAACTGCAAATACGAAAGGAGATTTAAATCAGCTGACTATGTATATGCCCTTAGAGCTAGACTTTCCATAGTGTTTGGCTTCATTTGCCAACTTCATTTGCCACTCTGAACTAAAATCTGGCCTTTCTGGGGTGGGTCTCTTTGCAACATCTGACTGAAAAGATAGATGAGTAGCTACATTTTTCACCCAGCACTGATGTGTGTCAGATCCTATCCCTCTTTCCCGGCCCAGACCCACCCCCAGGAGCATCCTTGGACTTATGGTAGGTAAAGAACTGGTGTTGGTCCAAAGAGACCCATTGATCTCTTTGGCTAGGCAGCCTAAGAAGACGTAAGTAACAATGGTTTTTACTTACCTCTCCAGGACCGTCTGGTTGCCCCACCACTACCACCATAGCATGCAGCATGTGCTCCATTAGTGGTGCTGCATACTATGGACTAGTGGGAGTTAGGATTAGGTCCCAAATCACTCAGTAGGTTGCAAAGTCACAGCTGGGAATGGCTATTCAAAATATGGTGGCAGCCAGCAGAGGCTGTAGCTCTTATTGGCTGAGAAAGAATTGATGTGGTTTGCTTGTTGTGCATGTCATGGGAAATCAAGGGGCAGGGCCATACTAAGAGTAAGAATGATAGCCTAAGCTGATTGGTTCAATGCCTACTTCCTGCCCAGTCATGCCAATGGCACCCCATCCGGCTCTCAACATCAGCAATGAATTAAGGAACTCAGCCATCTAGCTTCAAAAGTGAAACAAGAAGTCCATTGTTACTGTTTTGGTTGACTGAGATGATATATACACCCAAGCAAAAAGGCTTCCAAATATGTATAATTATGTGGTGCTCTTGATATCCATAGGGTAGAAAACAGATTACGAAGTGGATATGAAACCCTTTAAAAGGCATTTACTATACACCTTTTTGTAATTTGATGTCTGCTGCATAAGACTGAGGGAATGTGTACATGCTTGATTCTGTGTGCCAAATGCTTATTCCATCTGTCAGCAACTGTAAGGTCATCAGGAAGCATGCATTTTGTCTACTTGAGTACCTCAAGATATAGCCTAAGCATTTATTTGTAATTGTCTACATTGGTATATTTATTTGACAATTATTTGTCTAGATTTCAATAGAACTGACTTCCAGTTAGATGTGCTTAAAACTGCAACTTTATGGCCTAATGCAAAACCCAGAAGTGAGTCTCACCCCACAAAAATGTTTTGCATTGAGCCTCACAGATCCTAAGGCCAACCCTGACTTCCTCTTCAGGACAGAATAAAGCCTAAACTCCACCTATGTGACAGTTTCCTATAATTTTCTAGAGTTCCAGAACCCTGATAGAACTACTGGTCCCAAAACCTGGAGAGGGGTGCCATTTTTTTTATTATTCGCCTTATAAAAACAATCATGCTTTTATTTGTACATTCCTTTTGTAAAAGCCAGGATCTAGAGCCTCCATGTTTTGTGTGCCAAAAAACATTAAACAATAATGATTTAAGAGCAAGACTTTCCAAGGTGATTTCTCCTTCGCTGTTCAGAAAAAATGATGTACTTCTGTTATGGTTACTGATAGCAGTAAGACCTGTGTACTGTTACCTTAATTCAAAAGAGAATTTCAGGCTTCTTCTCTTAACCTTTGGCTGGAGAGCCCTCTTTTTTAGTCATATAAAAGCATCTCTTCCAGTGCTCTTTCTTCATAAATTCTATGGACTGTCCAATAAAAAGACACTTCTCCCATCTCTTTCTCCAGAATACATCTTGATCTTGTTTATTTTCCAAGTATTCAGTTTCACGCCTGATTCCATCTTTCAAGTACCCATATTCTCTAATCTGCAATGTCTCGGGAAAGATTTAAGGATAACAGCGTTATCAGAGACATGCAGTGTGAACCTCAAGGTTACCAAAAATTTATTCATTTCATAGGTACACACGTAAAACAGATGGAGTTAGATGTGACAAACTGGGTGACTCCATTACCGAAGGTCACCTTGTTTTGAATCTCTCCAGTAGTTTGAGATGCAACCAAAAACTATTAAAATTGGTAGGAGAATATGTTGAGTTCAATGATATTGATTGTATCTTTGCATTATATTCAAAGAAACAGGTTGGAATTCAGTGGAACGGGGGACTAAGGGTATAGTAGTCCTAACCTGGAGTTAGGCCAGCACAGTTAGGCCAGCACAGTTTGGCACAGCGCAGTTTGAACCACTCTTGGAGTCAGGGAGGATGGCGCACATCTGTATCCTGGCTTCTCTGACTCAGAGAGTGGTCCAAACATATTTTACGGTGACCCTTGTGCCAGCCAAACTGTGCTGGTCTAACTGTGCCGGCCTAACTCCAGGTTAGGATTGTGCCCTAAGTTACTGCAGAGCAGCAAGAAATGGAACAGAAAATTATTGAAGTTCTTCGTTGGGTCACATGTACATAAACAATAATGGACCAATTCTGCAATCATTTGTGTGCTTCTTCTTTACTTACAATGCTGACCATGTACATTATTATTTGTTGAGTTTCAGCCATTGGGTGAAATTCACTCAAGTCTTGTGATGACAAGATAATTATATGCTTAGCTTTTGCAAGGTGGCAGTCTCATGTGTCTCAGAATGATTTGGTCCCAGGGCATAGTCTGAGTCACATGATACAGTCATCTTGCCAAAGCAAAACTGGTTTAGGGCCAGCAAGTGCCTCAGTGGGAAATCCCATGCATGCTGCTTTGAGTCCAGGAAGGAAGGAAACTGTGGTGGAAATCTAATTAATTTTACAATGACATTTACAAGGACTAGGAATGCAGTGAAGCTGCCTCGAGCAAACATAGTTCTTCGTCCTGTACATGCATAGATACATGCATGCATGCACACATTCAGTGCACTCAAATACACACACACAAACATATCTCTGCTTCCTGTTTAATCGTAATGAAGCTGCTTAATATTGCTATTAGTATTGATGAAGGTCTGTTTCTGAACTCAAAGGCGAAATCCCCACAAAACATGTATTGTGCCTAATAACATTGTGTCACACTGTGCAAAACAGTTCAAAAGATGATGAGATGCAAGAGAAAGTTGTTCATTACTTTGACTGCATCACCTCTGCAAGGCCAAAGCAAGGACCTCATTATGAGGACAGGAAATCCTTCACTTGTGTCCCAGTGTGGAGTGGTGCAGAATGTTCTGATCTGAAGTTACTTCAGGAAAGATTGCGGTTGGGAATGGAGAGATCTTCTGAGGGGAAGGCAGAGATCACTTTTACTGATATCATGGTGGTATTCATGGATAGTGAACATCCAGTCTTAGGCTTTCCGGGACTATTATTAACAACTGTGTTGGTAAAGAGAATTCTGGTCTGGGGTTCCCTGAGGGAAAATTGAAAAGCAAATTAGCAACTCCTTGATGAGCAAACAGGGCTTGTCTCTTAACCTGGCATTCCCTTAAGAAGGAGAGAGAAGGAGCATCTTATTAATAACTTGGTGATAGCTGCCCCTGGAATGCCCTGATCCAGCTGCTCCCAGAAAGCCACATTAATCTGATAGCTCTTCTAGGTTATCTTTCCCTACCTTTTTGCTCAGCTACCGCACCAGCACTTCCCATGAAATCTAAATTGAGTCCACTTCAGAAACATATTTCAGGCCTTGGGTCCCAGCCAGCACTTGTGCATAAAACAAATCTGCCACTATAAATATCTTGGGTGAGAACATGCATTCATCACTCTGCAGGCCTCTCTTGGTCAGGAAATTAGTGGAGAGCTTGCAAGACATAGAGACCAGAGCATGAAGTGTGATATATCTGACACACAGTGAACAATGGCGACAAGTAAGGAGACAGTTTGCACCTGATTTCTGACCTGTTGAATTTGTATTTTGCATTGCAGAAAAATTATCAAAGAATAACTGAGCAGCCAGAAGGGATACAGGCTTTGGATCTGGTTTGACTTCCTAACACAAAAAAAGCGCAAGCCATCATCTTATTTCAGCTACAGAGACGAAAGTAGGGTTGTTCCTTCAACTGGAGTTTAGCATCCTACAAAGAAAGACTCTGATACATTTGGCTGCACCATGGTGGTGCAGAATAATCTGGACATTGGGGATACTAGGAAAGGGGTCCTGCTGGAGCCATTTATCCACCAGGTTGGAGGTCACATGAGCATGATGAAGTATGATGACCACACAGTCTGCAAGCCCCTCGTCTCCCAGGAGCAACGGTTCTACGAATCTCTCCCCCTGGTCATGAAACAATTCACACCCCAGTACAAAGGTACGTCCAGTTTTGTATGTACATAATAGGAAGTACATTCCAATGAACTTTGGGTTAACACAATGAGGTTGCAGGGTTCATGACCCCCAAAAAAGCAATGTTCTGCACTCAGTGGTTGATGTTTGTACTATAAAGATCAGGATTTGGTGGTTCCTGGACTAAATATGATTCTTGCCCCCCAAAGAGTACAATCTTCCACTTGCCAAGACAGAGGCCAAAAGTGAATGAAAGGAAAAAGGGCTGTGATTGTGGGACTTGGTAGAAGTGTATTTTGTTGCTGGGGGAAGGTGTTTCTGGGCTGCCATACTCTATTGAAAGTAGCCCATCAGTAAAACTTGTTGTTGACCAGAGCTATAACAGAACTGTCAACACCCATGACTTCTCTGTAGAAGGGGTAGTTATAATTTATGTGCACAGTCACTACCTGTTGCTGGGCATCAGGCAATTAGAACTAGCAACTGCCAAAACTATAGCCAAGGGCACAATCCTAATCTGAAGTTAGGCCAGCACAGTAAGACCAGGTAAGTTTGGCTGGCACAAAGGACACTGTGAACCATTCTCAGAGTCAGCGAGGCCCACACATAGACGTGCGCCATCCTCCCTGATTCCGAGAGTGGTCCAAATGTGCTTTACAGTGGCCCTGGTGCCAGCCAAACTGTGCTGGCCTAACTCCAGGTTAGGATTGTGCCCTAAGTTACTGCAGAGCAGCAAGAAACCAAACAGAAAGTTTTTGAAGTTCTTTCTTGGGTCTCACGTATATCAACAATAATGGACCAATTCTGCTGGCCTAACTGCGCCGGCCTAAATACAGGTTAGGATTGTGCCCTAGATAACTGTTTACCAGAGTCCCTCAAACCTGTAAAACAGAGTCATGGTTTGGTGCTTAAATTCCTTCCAGACATGTGGGCCGGTTGTTGTAAGCTGCTTGTGAAGACTGAAACCTGAGATAGGACAAACACATGGTTCTGGCATTTTTCTTGGTATCTGTGAGGCAAGACCAGTGCTGAGGATTACATTGTGAATCAAAGAACAGAATGGAAACCCAGCGTCTTGGCAAACATGTAGATGTCTCTGTTGTCCAGGGAAGTCCAGGGAAGCTATATCATAAAAGTGACAGGTCCTGTGTGTCAGTTTTCAGGCGGTCATTGCACAGGCTGTTTTGCCTGGTCTGTTGTGAAAAACGGCATAGAAAGGCAAGCTTGGGAAGGGAGCGAAAGAATAAAATCATCCGGGAGGGGCTTCCTCAATTTGAAATATATGTATACAGTGAAAGAGTTGAAGGATAATGGAAGCAAGAACAGAGGGATTACTTCATCCGCATTGTGAACTGAGATAGTCAGCAACTTTTCATGGAGCATGGACTTAGCTGTCCTATGGTGAGGACTGCTTGGAAGCTATATCATAATAGAAGGTGTCCTGGTGACTCTCCCTTGATATCAGTGAAGCTGCATTAGCATACAGAAGAAGATCCCCAGTGCGTATCTGTGGGCTGCAGCCCCAAAGTAAACCCATTAGTATTTTAATGTGAGCTGTTGTCTTCAATGTACAAAGCACCTGCAAGACCAAACCAGGATGTCAGGCATAAAGTCTGGGATAGTATACAGCGGAATTAAGAATCAGAAGAACTGGGAGGAGGTAGATATAAAAGATATAAAATCAGAAAGAGAAGGGGAAGCCCATTTACAGCTAATCAGTCGGGCCTCCAAAGTGCTCCTCATTTAGAGAGTTTCCCTGACATTGCAAATATCTCAGTGGCTATAATCTGTGTTTATAACTAAGCCTATTTGGAATTCCTGGTGTTGCATTTCCTTTTGAGAAGACCATCTGCATACATTAACACCTCCCATAGTGAGACGCTGAGTAGACTGAGAAAAACAGGCCTCTGTAGCTGAAAGTGTCAACAGGACTGTCAGTTGTTGATGGAGCCTCTCTGCAGCAGTAACAATAAAAATTTAAGCTTCCTACTTGAATGTTATTTTTTGTTGCACAATTTATTTTAACAACGGCCAGAGGTCTTATGTCTCAGAGGTCTTATGTCTTATGTTTTTGATTATGAATATTGTTCAGTTGCTTTTCTGCTCCAAGAGTACAGTTGATTCTATGCAGCACAATCAGCAGTCAGTTTATGGCCCAAGAAATTTGCTGTATTGTCTGAATACTGTATGTATGAAAGATCTGCCTGGCAATGGTTAACAGACCCTGAAACAGTGCACCAGATGTGCAGTACGCCAGCATCATCATCAGCGTGGTCATTCACACACACACAAAAAATATTGCAATAAAAGTAATTTTACGTTGACAAAGAGAAATAAGGCATTCTGCACAAGCATTTGCTTTCCTCACTTCACAGGAAGCTATGCCTTTAGGAACAGGAATGAGTAAGCCAAAGAGAACCCTGCACTGTCCTGGCTCTTGGTGGTGTGCAGACTGCACCTGCTGTGTGTGGTCGTAGGATCTCTTTCTGTGATGCAGATAAATGGAGGGTCAATGCAGGCTGAGTGCACCATGTTCCATGGTGATAGAACAGAGTACTGTATAATAGCCAGCTTTCAAAAGCATTACCATTTAGCATTCATCCGTGCCCATTTCCTGCTCTCGACCTAAGATGAAGTGCCAAGCAACCAGATGCATAACACCAGATACCTTGCCAAAATCTGACACTGCAGTAGGGGATCATGTATCTAGAACTGACGTAGGCCTCCTCTCCTCACTCCCAAAGTGGTAGCATTTGCACCACACTTATTCAGAGATGAATTTCACCTGCCTGAGGGCCTTCATTGAGATGGAAAGGCGCTCAAAAATGGCGCCTCAGTGGAAAAAAAATGTGCTCAAAATGGTGCCTCAGTGAAATAAGAGAAAACCTTAAAACTATGAATTAAACTATGCAGTCGAAATGGGACAAATACCGTCAATACGTTTCAAAACATGATCAGGGAAGTGTGATATCATTGTGCATAATATAATAAGTGACCCCTCTGCCAAAATTCTTCTAGCTAATCCCAGCTGCCTTCATCAGACATGTATTATTTTTCCACGCAGGCCTGTTATTTTCATAACATTAGTTAGCAAAAGCTCTTCAGCTAATTAACTGTGTCCTAGTGGTGGGAAAGCAACAGGAAACAAGTAGCTCCATGGGAAGCCCCCCTCCCCCCCGCCTCCATCTCACTGTGAGAGATAAGATGAAAGCATTTTGTCCCCCCAAGCTGGCAAATTTCCATAGCAATGTGACACACAGATCTTTTCGAGACAGCACCTGCATTTGGAGTGCTCTTTTTCAGCTCCTGAAATGTACAGTCCCCTCCCCTCTCCATATTTCATTTGAAGATATGCAGCATTCCCTAATCATGATCCGGCTAAGGTAACGACTGACTGTTCCCTTGATGGCCATTTGAAGAACAGCTTCTAGGTGTGTGCTGTACTTTTTTAGAAAACCATTCACAGCAATGTTCCCAGGATTTGAGTGATAAAGCCATAGACCTTCCAAAATCTCTCCCATAAGTGTGTTTGTCCAACAAGAGGTTGTTTGAGGTGAAGAACTTCCATACCATTGGAATTTGTGTTCTTGAATAATTTCTTTCTTCCCCTCTCCTCTAGTTTGCACATTATTATTGTTTCTATGCTAGTGTCTGCTTTTTTGCACTTCACCTGTGCAAAATATGGAATTATCACAAGATAAGACTCCACCACCTGCACACTTGAAACAGCAGGCCTAGGTGCTTACTGAAGACTACATTTGCTCACAGATAAGCATCCCAGCCTAAAAGGGTGGACTGGGGTGTTCGCTCACAAGTAGATTCACCACTGGGCAGATGCCTCAGTTTTTGGTTTGAAATGGCGAGCTGGCAGGTTACTCTGCTTCTGTTTATTCTCAGGCTGTCTGCAAAAATTGTGAGGAATATTTGGGGGGAGTTAATATTTCTTTAAGGAGGCACTGGCTTTCCCACAAACCTGGAAACTGAGAGCCCTCTCAGGAACAGACCTTACCTGGATGAAACAGAGACTGCACCAGAAGTTCTCAGGGTGTCATAGCACAGAAAAAAAAAACAGGTGGCACAAAACATGCCCTTACAAAGAAGCACAACACTTTCCCATGAGGTAGATGGTTAGGTTAATACGTCAGAAGGAATATCCATGAGCTCTCTGGCACTGATTCTCCAGTATGGCTGGACCTTGTCTCTATTTTTATACAGTACATCCTGGAGGCTTCAGAGGAGCTCAGGGACTGTTATGTAAGGATGTCGTTTTGCAAAACCTTGCTTGAATGTCAGCGTAAATCTAAGGCCAATTAGTGGTGTTTCAGGAGACTGCTTACAGAGAAAGCAGAACTTTTTATGCATTTTAGACAGGCTAAGGTGACCTTGAGACAAACTCTCTTCTTTTTTCTTTATGAACACCTCCCCTCTCAAGGTTGCCTGTCTGAGTTAGAATTCACTGTGAGATTATAGGCTTCATTTCAGGCCAGGTTCTGCCCAGACTCAAATTGCACTTGGCAGTAAATAAATGTGCCTGTAAATTTAAAAATATACACACGAGAGCAGAGCTAGAGAGCTACATAGCAAAACAGCTTCTGAGAATAGCGGAGATGCTTCTGGCATGCTGGTATCATCTGCAAATATTCTCTGTGTGTGCCCAGCTTGCTATGCACATAGCCCAAGAGAATTGTCAGGGATAGCAACAGGAAGGCAGGAACAAACATTCAGCTGTACCAAAACGTTTCCTCTTCAGTTGGAAGTCCCTAAACTGAACAAAGCAAGAGCATTGCAAACTCCAATGGTCTGAAATGATGTTGCACATGACCCCAGATTATGAACTAATAATGTTTACCCATGCTGTTGGATTGCAACACGCAAGACTTTTCATTGTTTGTGTCTAGCAAACTAACAGGGCTAGTCCATGAAAAGATGTGTCAATTACATAACTAGGATTGGAGGAAGATGTATATCAAAAAGGGAGTGTAAATGTGCCTTGAGATCCACTGATTAGAAGTTTTTTTCCAATTAAAAAAAAATGAAAATTCCTATCTTCCAAGTACCTCTTTCTCCACTTTGAGTTTAGTACCACTAGCACACGGGAACTAGCTGTGATGCTGCAATACTGTACACACTTTCCTGAGCATACGCCCCATTGAACACAGTGGGACTTGCTTCTGAATAGACACACATAGGAGCAGCTGTCCAGGTGCAGCCATGTCCTTGTAATGGTTTTATATTTCAGCAGCCGTGAAAAGGGGGCGTGTCCCAATTTGCAAGTGCTACCCAGCTATGACTAGACGAAACAGGTGCACAAGACCTTGGAGTCAAGCTAGGAAAATGAATGTGAAACACACGTAATACTAGGTTAGTAGAGTAAGATGATACTGCTCTTCTAGGCATTTTCTTTTCTGTAATATTAGAAAAGGAAAAACAAATTCCTGGAATTAATGGCTATTGTCTCTGTTTGGCATAAGTAGGAATATCTTTGTATGTTTGCAACCAAAATTCATTTACCCATAACAAATGGAGAAAGAAGTGGGAGGTGTTGGCAGTTTCCTTCAGGTAGTTTCTCCCCCACCTCCCATCTTCAATTACTGATATTTCTAGAAGGGGTAACTTTGTAGCACAGAAGTGTAGCAATCCTAACCTGAAGTCAGGCTAGCACAGCTAGGCCTGCCAAGTTTGGCCAACACAAGGGATACCATGAAGTACTTTTGGACCACTCTCAGAGCCAGAGAGGCCAAGACACAGACGTACACCGTCCTCCCTGACTTTGAGAGTGATCCAAATGTGCTTTACGGTGGCCCGTGTGTCAGCCAAACTTTGCTGGGCTAACTGTGCTGGCCCAACTCCAGATTAGGATTGCACCCACGATCTCTAAATTATTCATGGTGCTAGGGTTGCGAGCAGTGGTGTCATCTAAATGATTTAAGAACAGGTACTCACTTTTGATTGGCACGTGTCAGGACCTGCCCACCGGAAGTGATGTCATAAACCGGAAGTGACGTCATGGCAGGAAGTGACATGAAAAAAGCCCTTTTTGAGGCCTCAGACAATTTTAAACTGACCCAACAGTTGCAACAGTATTCCACAGCACCCCCAGAACATGTTAAGGAGGCCTGGCATCATGTTAAAGTGACCCAACAGTTCCAAAAACCCCAGAGCAGCTCATTTTTCAGTGGCAAGGCAAGGCTCCACTCGCTGCCTGCCTGCCTGGCTCTGAGAACATGCAGGCAACTCAAATGTGCAGGAAATTCAAATGTTGCAGGGGGCGGAGTCGATAAGTGGATGGGCGAATGGGCGGGGCCAGCCATAATCCTAGGAACCGGTACTCGCGTACCCCCACGTACCCCCTGCATGACATCACTGGTTGCGAGCCTTTTTTTTACCAGCCTTGCTGCTCTGCCTCTCTGCCAATTTTAGCAGTGGATGCTGCTTATCTCCATGCTGTAAGAGGCATTAAGCAGCTGCTGAAGGCACAGCAGCAGGACAGGGTGCGGTATGTTGTCCATTGGCAGCCCTGCTTGGTCCTGAATTCTCACCCCAGAACTGTTCAGTCACAGCTGTGAGGAGCTCACGTGGACCAGAGGGAGGCCAGAGGGAGTCAAATCCCCCATGGATGGCACTATGAGAAGATTCTCAGTGAGTACTGCAGTTTCAGTTCCAGCCCTAACTTCCTCATAGCAGAGTCCAGTGATGTCCTTATGAAGGGCACCCCTGTCACCAATCTTTCTCTGAAAGGTCAGCACTAAGTCCTATTCACGCCATGCCGGTAAAAAATTTGTCATCTGAGCCTCTTGAGGCTGCAGCCATGGTCTTTATTGGGAGCAGGGTAAATATGTCAAAGGCTGTCTGGCATTTTGGCCACGTGAGTTCCCTGAAAGCCAGCAGGGAAGCGCACTGCTGAAGTACAGAGGTGTCTCGTTTGGTGCAGCGGACTAGAAGTTGTGTTTGGGGATTGAGGGTTGCTGTGTCACAACCCAGAGATTAGTCCAAATATCGAGGAAGCGAAAGATGGCTGGGCAGCCCTGGTTTGCAAATTTGGAGTGATACAGAAAGTGATACAGGAAGTTTTATCACAGAACCTAAGGTGGATGCAGTCACAGAGTTGCAATGTCCAGATTTCACCAAGTGGTGTCACTACCTCTCCAGGTGTCTTGTTACAGAAATATGGAGAGGAAAACACAATGCTGGATATTTGGGCTTACCTAAATAACCAAAATAAGATTACTAAATAAGAAAAGTTGCCATCACTGTATGAGCTGAAGAGCTATCTGACCTCCTCTACAGACATTCCAATTTGTTAGCCTTGCCTCTTCTGTTCACCACCTCTCTGTTGTTTTTTTACCCTATTTCTTCCTTTCCTTCTTCCACTCTCATCTTGCCCTCCCCACCTCCCTGCATCAAATAAGCTGTCTCCCTGGGGCATGGACCTATGTTTTTTGCTTGTGTTGGTCTGCATAAATGAATAAGCAAAACCAAAAAAATATCTTGGGTTATGTAAGGGGAAAATTCTTACAGAACCCTTAGAAAGAATAAAGTGGATGGACTAAGGTGGCTTTTTAAAAATATAAGCTTTCAAAAATAGCCTCTGTCTAGGATTTTTCATAGTTTGTGATTACAACAGCCTCTGGCCCAGCATCATAGGGGGGACCCAACATTTTGCTTGAAATTCCTGTGCCATCAAACAACAAGATCAAGGGTTAGGCCTAAGCACAGGCAGTCTGTCAGTGGATAGCTCTGAACCTTTGTCCTTTCAAGATATGGCAAGATCAAACCCAAATAAACAAATGAACAATTATGTGAACTATTCTGGTATGACACCGTCACATTTGTTCCTGCAAGGAAGATCCTCTTCAAATATTCCAGCAACAACAAGATCTGCTTTCCAAGTAGCCAGCCTCTGCTTATGTTTTCCATGGTGTTTTATTTTAAGGCAATAACACATATTGCCACATATGTGAAATCTGAGCAATATGGAAAAGCGCCTGTTCTATTTTAGAACAAGCCAAGTAGCAGACATGATACGTAAAGGAAAGGCAAAAGGGTAGATAGTAAGGCTCATGTAGGCAAAGGGATCAGCAACCCCTTCCTGCTCATCTGTGGTTTCACGTTAACTTGCCCACCCATTCCTCAAATTTATGGGAATTTGCTTGGCGTGCATTTTAATAAATGGGTTAAGGCACCATAGTGTCCAGTTTGCTTCCCTGTCTCTCATAGCTCCAGGGCCCCTGCATACTGGAGTCCAATGTCAGTCCTAGTTGTTTCAGCAGTTGCATAACCTGGAAAGAATTAAAGTTCAGGGACATTGTATACTGAGTGGATTTCATGTGAAGTGCAAAGGAGGGGTGGAAACCTAAGAAAAAAGGCATCTCAAAGAAGGAGGGGAGCTGTTCTCCAAAGAATGGCACTGTGCATGCTTGACTCTTGAAAGTTTTAAATAGATCTTGAATGATCTGTTTATCTTGTCAGCTTCGGGGTCATCTACAAAGGCTTTCACAACCCCTTTCATACAATGTATCTATGGATATGAATGCATGGAAACATGGAATGGGATCATTTCCAGACATGCATGCACATAGACTTTATTTACGGGTTTGGACCAATGGACCCTAATCCTAAGATTCTCTACGGAAGTGCATTAGAACTGTGAATATTTTTTTTAAATTACTTGAGCTGGTGTTTTTTTGCTCCAGTGTATTATATGCAGATGGCTTACTGTTTTAGAGAACTGTTCTCTCACACCTGCACAATTCTTTCTGCTCTTTACAGGTATTATTTCTGTGCACCTCAAGAAGGACAGTATTGGCAATTTGATCCTAGTCGCCTGCCCGCAAACAGATAACCGCAGTTCCTTGGACAATGCCTCTAAGGAGTCTTCAATGACAATATGGCAGAAGCTCAACCAGGCCAACACTAGCAATGGCGACCACACATTTGTCAAATGGACTCATGGCCCACTCACAAATGCCATCAAAGACAGGTAAGCTGGCAATAGGAAGCGATGCTGTTGTAGTGCTTCTCAGAGCAGCAGTAGCAAATCCATCTGGTTGGAACTTAGATTGTTCTCATTTGCAACAGGTAGCCCTACTGTATAAGGGTAAGAACAGGTAAGAACTCCAGATAAGAACAGGAGTTTTGAGTATGGCAAAACTACAGATTGATGGAGGGCACCCACATTCTATCCCCTTTACTTCTCCTGCTCCTTCTCCTGCTCTCTAGATTGAAAAAGGGGGGGAGTTGCAGTGTACAGGAAAGGAGGGTGTGGGCTACAGCACCTCCAGTTCCAGCATCACCATTGTCCTCCACCCATCCTCTTCCACTGTATCCCAGTCCTCCTTTTCCAAGATAGGGATTGGAAGGAGCAGAGGCTGGCACATCACCCAGTGAGGGGGCAGCATTTGGCACACTCCATCAGGTGCCAGAGGGCCTGTCTTGAAAGTTGGAAATGACAACCCTCTTCAATAATACCTGAAGGAATATTATTCGCAGAAAGGAGGGCAAAGACCTTTAGAGGGCAAGTCTATATCTTATGGTCTTAAGTTAGATTTCAGAAACATCTAAATGGTAAGAGCACCTCAAGAAGGGAAGGAATAAGCTGAGGAGGCCTCCCCCATTTCCTCACTGGAGGTCTCCAAGCAGAAACTGGACTGTGGTCTGATGGGGATGCTGTAGCTCTGAATGACCTTCAGTGAATTGAGTGTTTGAGTTGGATTATCTATAGACCACCATCCCCACCATAATCTATGATTATCAGGAGGACTTGCTTCAAAGTAGACATCTTTAGGCTCAGAGTGATAGACCTTTTCTTAAGTGATAAGCTAACCAGATTGCCTTTCTGCATTGTGCCCAGCTGCCACGGGAAAGCAGCACTCCTGCAGACAGACCTTCAGTACCACAGAGATATGTCTTCACTTATGGAGGATGCCAATGGGAACCAGGCAGAAAAGAACAGCTATAACCCTTGGGGACTGCACTGCCACAAGCAGCATCTAAACCGCATGTCTTCCAAGTATAATGAGAACAAACTTCATCGTATCCTTTCCCTGGCTACCCTTGTTACATTTGACTGATTGCTTATAATTCCAAGGTTGTGATGCAGAACTCCCACGTTCCCTGAACTTTTAATAATAGATGAAAATTACAACTGTCATATATCACGGATATGTATCATGGATAATTTATATTTGTTCAGGCTCCAGTGCCACTGAAGAAAGAAAACATAAACGTGTAGGGCAGAACTGAGCAGCACAACCTGTGGGTTAGGAGAATCTAGGCATGCTGAACATATATGAAATGCAGTGGTGGGATGACATGAAAGAAAAGAGGGGCAGGCAGGCAGACAGGCGGCTGATTCTTTTCTCCCGAAGTCACCTTCTTCACCTGTTTTCCATGTTATTTTTTGCCAAGAGAAAAGTTACTGGTGACAGCAGTATCTGCAGGCAGGGAAATGGTTCAGCATCTAGCATCTGCTTTCCTCTTCTTGATATGAAATCATACCCCTGCTTGATGTTTGTTCAGCAGAAAGCTACACTCTGAAAAGCAGGTCTGCCAATCCTGTAGTCCCAGGCATACTTATTTCAGAGTATATAACCCATTCGATTAAGTGAAACGTACTACAGAATAAGCAACCATTGGATTCTGCTGATACCATTTTCCTGCCAAAAACTGCCACTGATTTTCAAATACTGAAAAATGAATTCAAAAAATTGGAAGTTCAAATGCCATAACATGCTTTGTTATGCTAGGGAAAACAAAATTTACCTCTCACAAATTGTGGGTCAACTCTTAAGTTTCATATGTAGAAACTCAAGGTTCAAGATCCCAAAAGCTAGGTTTTGCACATATAAATTCAAGTGCCACCATTTTTAAAGTCATGCATTCATATTTAAATGTGTACGTTTCCAAGGGATGAATTAACTGCAGTTGAAATGCATGCTGATGTTCCTCTCAGCTTGCGCAAGGAAGGATTCTATACACACAAAGATCTCTCCAGAGGCCCATGACAACCATCTTTTGATCCCCATCTAAAGGTTGATCATATAAGAACTTCCTATCAAACTTTATGCCCTGCTAGATGACCCCTGGGACTTGAGAGCCCTCACCGGCTTTTCATGGGGATTTAAAATGATGAACACTCACTAGGATAAATAGGTTGTGCTGAAAAGAAGAAGCTAATCAAATGTACAAAATGGACCAAATGTTATTATAGTTGTAAGTCTCTGTAAAAAAATTGGTTTCCTTAACGTGTGTATTCAGAATTTCTGTTGCTTGAAAATGTGGTATCCAAGTATAAATATCCGTGCATTCTGGATTTAAAGATGGGAACCAGGCAGCATGGCGATGATGCATCGGAAGAGAAAAAAGCACGCCAAATCAAGAAGTGTGAACAAAGCACATCAGCATCCCTTGGAGTCCGTCTTTGTGGCATGCAGGTAAGAAGAAGTAGTTCTAGCACTTTCAAAGAAACAGTGTGCTGCCACCACCTAGCTGGGAGCATGTTCTTCAATGGCATGAAGAAATATGGTTTGGCATATTACATAACTAAGAACTTTGTGCTGGTAAAAATGGACCACATTATTTCACTTACATCCCAGCTGTGCTCTGTAGCCGGAGCCTGTATAAGGCCTGACCTAAGGCTCCTTTTTTTTTTAAAGGTGATAATAAACCTGAAATGTTTGTCCATTTATAGCAGTTGTTTAATGTACAAAGGTAATAGAAACTTCTTTATTCCAGAAACTTCTAAAAAAAGTCTTATTTCTTTTATGCAAACAACAAACAAATGAAGCCAGGGTTCACCTCTTATACTCTTGAAAATCAACAACAAAATTCCCACAGAGCAGCTGCATCGGTCTATTGTAGCAAAACTAGCAAAGAATCATGTGGCACCAGAAAGCCTCACATTAGTTTTAAAAAAATGAATCGGCTTTACTACTGAGTCTTTCAGAAGAACCTACATAAAATAGCTTAATTATAATCCACAAGAGAGATGGCTAACATAAACCATTGTTCTTTTTTGTTCAAGGTTTACCAGGCAGACACTTTCCAATATCTCTGCAAAGATAAGTATTATGGACGGAAACTGTCACCTGATGGCTTCAGGCAGGCCATCTACCACTTTTTTCACAATGGGAAACATCTCAGAACAGACCTTGTAGAACCTGTCGTGTCTCAGCTGAAGGCTCTGCTATCTGTCATCAAAAAACAGAACACTTACCGGTTCTACTCCAGCTCACTTCTCATAAATTACGAAGGACAAGAGAAAACAATGACTTTCGACAACCACCCTCAAGTGGATGTGCGCATGATAGACTTTGCTCACACGACTTACAAAGGCTCTAGGTATAATCAGACTGTCTATGATGGACCAGATCATGGCTATATTTTTGGTCTAGAAAACCTAATAAAAATTATTCAAAATATCCCAGTGGGAGAATGACGACTGCCGAAGTGACAAAGTCTTTGCAATTGCAAACAGTACAACCTGCACATCGGGCCGATCGTAGGGAGCTCTCAGAGCACCAGCGCCGCGTGTCCTGCTTTGAAGTGACAGAGTGGACAGCTTGCTAGGAAAGCACAGACAATGCTATTCGCCACCTTGGTATGGACAGAATCCATTCTAGTTGTGATCTATCAGAAGATTATTTTCCTTTACTGTTGTCCATTCATATCATTCGCAAGCTAGAAGAAAACGTTACTTGAACGAGGTTTTAGGAATTAAGCACTTGCGTATCAAACACCATTTAGATTTGCAAGGCCGACAAGGGCCAAGCAAATATTGTGCTCATGAAAAAAATCTACAACATTAGGTTGGCAGATCCTTAAAACCTGCAGCTTTACCTTTTTATTCACATTAAGTTTGATGGGCCCAAGGACTTTCAGTGAACACAACCAACTGTCCTCCATGTGCTCAGCTGCCATAGCTGACACTTTAAAAACAAATAGACAACTTGCTCCTTTGTATTCCATACCAGCAGGAGTGATATTCTAATTCTGTTCACTTAGTAATGGGTGCATCAGCAAAATGAATGAGTTGGTACAAAAAACCCAAACCAGAAGCAGGCATGTGCTGCGTAGCCCCTTCTGGAATACAGCAAACCTTTCAAAGATTCTCTGATGGAAAAGGGCTTATCATAGTGAAGGTGCCATTTCTGTGCAGAAATGCCATTTCTGTGCCATTTCAAGCAGCGATGAAAGGCTTCAGACCACAGCATTTTCTATTAAAGGAGGTTTGTCTGAATGAGGATTTAGAAATCTGAAATGGTTGATTTTGAAGGTTTGGGTACTTGAGGTTGGGCCTAAGTGTCACCTATAAGGTTTTATGTGAAATTTCTGTGCATGTGTGTTTGTGTGAGTGGATTTTTTAAAAATCACAAAAATGTGATCAAATGTTTACAGAATTTGTGAATTTTTGTAAATATGGCACAACTTTAGTCACAAATTCCTCCTTACGTTATGTGGGAAACCCTGTTAAAATGCTTTTAAATGTCAAATAGAGAGAAAAAGCCCTATAATAAAATGGGAATGTCAGACTGTAAATAAATTGTACAGGTCCTATAATGTACTGGTTGTGTCTGTGGTTCCTTTCTTGAAGATCTGCTGGCATCTGCATAATTGCTGTCAAAATTATCGTTTCCTCTACTTTAAATATCAGGCCTCTGGGGAAATCTTTTTGCCAGATAATTGCTTGTGGCCTGTGAATAACCACAAATGGTGACAGGAAGATTAAATCATTAGGCTAAATACATGTTCCACTTAGACGGCTACCCAGCTGCAGGAAAATGCTAGAAGTTGTTCAAAGTGCCACATATTGCTAGTACGTGAATTTCAGGGGGACATCCAAAGCTGTCAGTCTCTAGGCATCAGTCTCTAGGCATAAATGCATCCCTAATTTGTACTGTACATATTCAAGTTCTGGGTACATTTTGTATTTTTTAAAATTATCACTTTTTGACCCCAAGAAGGGTCATAGCTCTGTATGTCTACTCAGAAGTAATTCCTGTTGAGTTAAATGAGACTTAAGGCACAATCCTATTCCTAAACAACTTTCCAGCACTGACATAGCTGTGCCAATAGAATGTTCTGCCTCCTGCAGTGGAGTAGTAGTCACTGAGGCCTCCACAAGGTAAGGGAATATTTGTTCTCTTAACTTGGAGCTGCATTGCCCTTACCTTGGTGCTGGAAAGTTAAATTGCACCTTTACTCTCACCTAAGTATGTACAAGATTGCAGCAGTAATTGCATTTCATTCATTTTCTGCTGACTCAAATTACAATCATTCGTTTTATGTATCATAGATTATCCAATAGAGTTATCTTGATTTCAAGCACATGGTTAAGTCTTCGAGAGAAGGGAGTTAAATAATTTAGCAGATTAAGGATGTGGGCTCCTGTGGCGTGGCTAGAGGAAGGTCAAAATAGTATTTACAATGCTCTTCCCCCTCACCACCAGAGCCATACCGGGTGGCAAGAGTAAAGTGGAAGCCCCTTGGTATGGCTCCAGAAGAAAGGGGAAGGAACCGTTTACACGGCGCGTTGTTGCGCCATAAATGCTTTATGCTTTGACCCCTCTTGAAGCTGCGCCACTGTGTGGCTCTATATGCCAACTTTCTGCATTGGTCCATTAAATGCCTTGAGAATTTACTTGTGAGTAAACATACATAAGGTTGGACGGGATGGCTGCCATCCTAAACACATTTACTAGTAAGTTCCATTAGATTTAGACTTCAGGTTGAAATGCACTTCAATTTTATCCCTGAACCACCAGCATTTCCAAAGGCGCATGCGTAAGTGTAAAACGGAGCTCGCCACATCTAAAAACGATAAAACCTATAAGGCGTATGTGCAGCATCTTCGCAGTCTTTGGTCGATAGAACTGTAGGACGCATGCGTCCTCCTTTGTGGCGACGTCTATGCCCGTGCCAGCAGTGACACAAGTCCTCACCTGCAAAGCAACATTCTCTTAGAGATAGAAAAAGACTAAAGTGACACACAGTCTCAAATAAGGTTTTCGATTTTCCTTCCAGGGCGTGAAAGAGAATTGCCCATAGAAAGGATGCACCAATCTCCTATTTTAGCAAAGCTGTTGATTAGGAAGCTACAGCACGCCCCCGCCGCAACCAAAACAAAACAAAAAGGATCAGCAAGGATCCGTTCATGCGCTTTCTCTCAGATCTTATTTTGTGTAAAGAGTGTAATTTTTATAAGGTTAAAACATTTAAAATACAACGAATCTACCTGGAAGTCTGAACAGAGTGCAAGCTTCTCCATTCAACCGAGGCTGCAATCTTATACAAATTTACCCGGGAGTAAGCCCCGATGAATGGCGCTTCTAAAGAGGCACCCATACTGTTTTTTATTGGGGAGATGAGCTGGGGTCCTACATACACCTTATAAGACGATATTGCACTTTATTGACATAGGAGGGAGTTTCTTTTTAATATTTAAAATAACACGAAATAAGACCTGAGTTAAAGTACGAACTCTAACTTTGCTGCTACTGTTGCTTCTTGTTAGCAGTTGGACAAGCCAGAGCCCAATCGAATCCATTTATCCACGGATTTCTATAAACAACCCAGATCTTTCGCTATGTCAACCCGGAAATACCCCAACCCAAACAGGGAGATCAGTGGAGATTGTTTCTTATCTCTGTGTTCCGATCCGGTTCCATCTACTACGCAGGCGCGGTTGGTATTAGGCAGCCAAGAAGGTTACTATAAAACCCAACGGGTGGCCCTCCCTTTAGAATGTATGGGAACGAATACATTCCTAGGGGGCGGGCTTAGCGGCCATGTTTGTACGTACAAAACATTGCTCATTCCAAGCATTTCCAATGGGTTTTCGCGTGATGTTTAGGACTTAATCGTTTACTCCTGAAGTAAAAACTCACGAAAATAACAACGTGTGATCGTGTAGAAACATCAGTGGTAACCTAATTATGAGTTAATATGCAATTCCAAGGTTTAATTCCGCAGAATTATATTACTGAACATACCGGACGAAATGCTGTCTATTTTAACTCAGATTGGACTATTTTGACAGACTTATTTTTTTGAAATCTACACAAGCAGGAATAAAACGGCCATGCCCCATTAAAAAAATGTCTGTTAATGTTCAGAATTTCGAAAATATTACCGGTCGTTTTATTGAGCCGATGTAATGTGAATACATGAATCTTTCCGCGGAAATTAAATCCCATTTTTGTTCAGCGATTCGCACACCCGTATGCAGAACACGCAGGCATGCTTAAAGACGTTGAAATTAACTTTTACACGCGCGCCGTGTGAGCGAGAGAGCCCCTCCGGCGGCAATCCTCGTCGTTCGCGGCGCTGATCTGAGTCAGCCATTTTTGTAAGTCCGGGGCTTCAAGAATGGGCTTCCAGGGCTTCTCCAGCTATTTTTCCTCCAAGATAAAACCCAATACCTCCATGATAAAACCAAGAAGGTTAGATCAAGGGTTTGATATTTGATGAAGGCGGCATGATACCGTTTTCTTGAAGCCATGGGCGTAACAATATGGCTGACTCACCGCCAGGAAGGATTGCCGCGCATTCACCCAGCACGTGTGTAAAAGTTAATCTCTACGTCTTTAATAATGACTGCGTGTTCTGCATATGGGTGCACGAATCGCTGTACGAAAAATGGGATCACTTTTCACAGGTACTTAAAATCATTGTGATTAATTGATACTGAAAAATATTACCTCATAAAGTATGCAACCCTTCACAAACTGAAGTAGGTATGAAGAAGTAAAAGGAACTCAATCCACACACAACCTTCAGCAGTGATTTTTCGGATACAAAATGTTTGGTTTATTACATTAAAGAACTCTGTCAGAGACTGGCATTTTTGAATATTAAATTCCAACGGAAAGATTCATGTATTCACATTACATCGGTTCAATAAAATTACAGTTCACTGAAACACTGTCGTATTCACCATTTTCTGACACCCACTGTTAATGGTCTAGAAGGTAAAATATATATATTTTCCCCCTCCTTTTTCCCCCCTTCCCATTTACACTTTTCTTCCCACCTTCCATTTTTTTCTTTCCTTCACGTTCACACTTTATTTTTCTGCCTTTCATTTTCTACTGTAATATCTATGAAATTCTGAACATTATCAAAAAAAATTTTTAATGGGGCCTGGCCGTTTTATTTTTGCTTGTGTAGATTTCAAAAAATAAGTCTGTCAAAATAGTGCAATCTGAGTTTAAATAGACAGCATTTCTATTGCTGAACGTCAGGTATGTTCAGTAATATAATTACGAGGAATTTAACCTTGTAATTGCATATTAACTCATAATAAGGTTACCAATAATGTTTCTACACGATCACACGTTTTTATTTTCGTAAGTTTTTACTTCAGGAGTAAACTATTAAGTCCTAAACAGCACGCGCAAAGCAATCCGAAATGCTTGGAATGAGGATTGTTTTGAGCGTAACAACATGGCTGCTGAGCCCGCCCCCTGGCTTCAGTCGGCGGCTATTAATTGTACAGAGATGCCGCCTCCAGTCATTTAACCTGCTTGTATCAACCAGGTATCAACCCCCGGCCCTGCTTGTTATCTGAATGGGCAGACAGTGAAACTAGTGGGCGGGGTTAGCGGTGACATAAATATACCCAAAACAATGCTGATTCCAAGCATTTCAAATGGGTTTTCGCATGATGTTTAGGACTTATTTGTTTACTCCTGAAGTAAAAACTTACGAAAATAACAACGTGTGATCGTGGAGAAACATCATTGGTAACCTAATTATGATTCAATATGCAATTCCAAGGCCTGATCCAGCAGGGCTCTTCTTATGTTCTTAATCCTCCTTCGCGGCGATGATCTGCGTCAGCCATATTTGTATACTCGGATGCTTCAAGAAAATGACGTCATGCGGACTCCAGTGATTCTACCTTCATGTGCTCGCCTCGCTGCAAGGACTGACTGGTTCGTGACGTCATTTGCGCCAGCTGGACCACGTGATTCTACCGTCAATGGTGTCGGGTAGGCGCTTGCCAAGATGGCGCTGACGCGGTACCGGCGCTTTCTGAAGCTCTGCGAGGAGTGGCCGGTGGAGGAGACCAAGAGCGGGCGGGACTTGGGCACCTTCCTGAGGCAGCGGGTGGCGCAGGCCTTCCGGGAGGGCGAGAACACGCAGGTGCGGGCGGCGGGGGCCTGGTGCGTCTCCTCTTCCTCCTCCGAGGTCCTGGGTTGTCACTTGTAAGGGTCGCCCTGAGCCGTTGTGGCCACCGCTGGATTATTGAGCTCCTCTTTCTGCACCCTTTTTGCCTCGTGCAGGATCTGGTGTAGTGGCTGACGGTGCAGCCTCACTGAGTACAGAGGGGCTCAAGTTTGCAAGAAAGCCTGTCGAGGATTGCGGTTTAATTTGGGACGTCCTTGTTTCAAATCTTGCCTCTGCTGGCACGGAAGATTGCCTGATGACCTTGGGTTAGGCAGGCAACACTCTCAGCCTTCTCTCTTCCCTTATCCTCTCTACAACATGGTCATACTGTTCTGACCTGCCTTACAGAGTTGTTGTGAGAGTTGCAAGGTGGTGTGAGAAGTACTACTGGCATTATAATCAAGCTTCGCTTTCTCTGTGTGGCTTGCCCCACATGCTAGTATTGTCCCTTTATTATCATTAGCATTTTTTTTTACACTTTTATACTCCAAGGAGCTCAGGGTAGTGTACATAGTTCCTCTCCTACTTTTGTTTTCACAACAACCCTGTGAGGTAGGTGAGGCTA
The DNA here is from genome assembly GCA_029204185.1 of Lerista edwardsae. Taxonomy (NCBI): domain Eukaryota; kingdom Metazoa; phylum Chordata; class Lepidosauria; order Squamata; family Scincidae; genus Lerista; species Lerista edwardsae. Next base: position 1,293,067 of record JAJKFI010000052.1, on the reverse strand, counting down.
ATACAGATTGATCCCAGGTCACCCTTGCAAGATTCTTGTCCTTGATTCTTGCTTGTGACCTCAACAAGAAAATGAAATTATGATGCTCTTGTAGAGAGAGGGAGCCAAATCTAAAACGTCCTCAGTTTCTCTGTCAATTTGAAAAGACCTCCTTTGTAAGCAGGTGATGGGAACAAATGCAATTAGGATTATAATTGCAATACAGTAATTGGCACCAAATCATTTACCAGGAGTTCATTGTGATATATGCAGACTATGTTCTCTAAATTCTAAAACAGTTCCATACCGTATTTTAAATGGGACTTCACCAGTTCCCAATCCATGCATCGCTGCTGTCTGTACATATATGGATGTTCACTTATGTGCTGTGCAGATTAAAACCATACTTTGTTCCAGACCAAGATTTTCTGTATATGGTCCAAGAAGCAGCTGTGGGAGATACTAATCATCAAGCAGTGCATTTCCCCATAGCAAGTTAGCAGCAGTTTTCCTAGCTGAGCTTCAGCGATTGCACTAGCCAGTAAATATTTAACATGGATAAAACAGGGGTTTGTGTTTTTTTAAAAAATAAAATAAAACAGATGCCAGTACTTACTTTTCTTTCTAAGGTTGAAGCACAGCAAAGAAGTCACAAGGCATCCAAAGATTGGCTCACATTCTCGTTAGGGGAGAATCTGGGGGGTGCTGTTAGGCTGAAGGCCCTCCTTCACTAACATTCTGAATTAATGTTCGAAAGAGAAACGTACAGTCCTTTTCCTTAATGTGCTTTTTGTACTGAATGCTACAGCATATAGCTGGGAGCAGGGTATACTGCTGTCTGAACTTTCTTTTGGGTGTATGGTAACTGACTTGTGTTTGTGCACTAGCTGGCCCTTAAATGTGGTGGACTGTTGAATTTACGTGACACATCAAAGTGACATATCTGGATGTAACAAACTCCTGTAATTTTACAGGGTGTGTCTGCAATTTTAGTTTGCTTTTAATGTATTATAATTGTATTGTATCCTTAATCTTTGCTGGAGACCACCTTGAGTGTCTCCCAACGGGAAGTGCAGAGTATACATTTTTATAATAAAATACTGTTATATCAGCCAATCCAATATCTTCTGTTCATTGCAAGACCAATCCAAGAAATTGTTCTTTTACCTTTGTCACTGGACTAGTCTGCAGCATACATTTCAAAAAGCACATTTTCTTTTGCTTTATTCCCAGAACAGCTAACTCCTGTATTTAAGTTTCCAAAACTGCCATGTGGTTTTGAAAAATCTAAATTGATGCTTGCAGCACTGTTATCAATTTGTATGTGTAAAATACTTGGTGCAGTAAAAGAAATTTGCTACAAGATAGGAGGAATGCATAAAGAATAGAACAAGTACTGTAAAGAGAGTTTGTAAGTCTAATGTCTGTTTTATTCATGTTTAATGAGAGAGGCTGGTGTACTGTCTTTTTAAAAAACACTATTTCTGCTTTGGTAGTACTGCAGCTATTGGGATTTTTCAATACGAATACAAATTTAAGTAAAATGTGAGATTATGCAGGCAGTCTATCCCATATTCCTGAACTAAGCATGGGTCAATAGTGTGTGGTGTGGAAGAAGAGATCCTTTATAGTATTGTGACACATAATTCATTCAGGCGAGGATTGCTTTCTGAGATGCTATTTCAGTATGATCTACAATTTGAATTGTGCTTATTCTTGTAATATGTAGTCAGTCCTCTTTATCTGATGAGAGTAGAAGTTTCCAAACATTTCAGGATGAGGGCCACATAGTATATTTTACACATTTTCATGGACCAAAAAATAATCAGTCATATAAATGAAAGAATGAAGTTCAATGAATGAATACGTTTTACTTGATTTTTTTTGTAATCAGCATGATATGATTCAGAACAAAAGAGAAATGTGACAATTACAAATAAACAATGCTGTGCTAAATGAATAAATTATATATACTGAGCAAAAATGTCAGAGCATTTGCTAATTTTTGCCGGAAAAAACCACAAGCTACTGCAGACTGGATAAAGTCTTATGGCTGGCTTCATGTGGCCCCCAGGTTGTAGTTTGGCAACCCATTGATTAGAGGCACAGAGACATGATACTAGAAAGCATGCAGTTGTGCCCAAGAAGGAGGATGAGATTTCTGACTTTCAGGGCATAAACATACTTTACAGTGTAAAGTTTGTGCTGGCCAAACTTTGCTGGCCTAACTCCAGGTTAGGATTGTGCCCTCGGTTGCTTAAAAATTGCAATAAAGATTTGTCCCCCCGCCCCCGAACTCAGGAGAGATAATGTGAAAGAACTCCCAGAGGACAAATGTCTGGACTGAACATATGCTCAAGGATGTTGTTCTTTAATTCAACATGTTTTTCTCTCTCTCTCTCGGACCCACCACTTTGCACCTGCTTTTAATTGGTAGACCTTGGAGTTCTCGTAAAAAACAGAGTAGAGTAAACTTTGACTGACTGTACGCTGTAGGCAATTTGCAATTGGAGCACACTTCTGCTTTTCAATCAGAGCCCCAATTGAAAATGAGAAGAGAGCAGAGCAGAAGGTTGTGCAGGGGGCTGCAAGGCTCCAGGACCCTCCAGAAGGCTTCTCTACCCCACCAGTACCTTCACATGCCCCTGGGTCTCTGTCGTGCTGCAATTGCTGTGGCATTGTCAAGGCACCCCCCAGCCCCAATTTCCACCCCCGCACACACTTACCAAAGCTTCAATGTCCAAGTAGGACCTCGAGGTCTGCTGCTCTATGATGGTAATATACATTCTGTTTTCAAGGAAAGTGGTGTTGAGGCTGTTCCAAGAGGAATGTCATGGTATTTGTGTTCTCTTGTAGATTTCTGATCCTGTGACTTGTGATGAAATGTTTGAAAGTTTAACCAGAATCCACACCAACTATTATAAAAACAAGGTGAGTTTTGTCAGTGTAAGCAGAAGTTCGGCTATGCCTCTAGGGCCTGATTGTGATATTGAGCAGGCCCTACTGATTTTTTTCCCTGAACATAAACTCTGTAGACCAGCCAAGATAGTACTGTTCATACTTGGTTCCTACTGTGTGTGCTGTTTTAGGGTCAAACTGTATGTTGCATTAAGAGCTTCCTATCCCACCTTCCCCTGGCAAATAGCTCCCAGGGACCAAGACTAGCTGGAGAGTACAGTTAGTCCCCCTCTCACATGCCTCAGTCCTAATCTGTGAGGCTTGAATTCTACTCTTCTACCACAACCCTTGTTGAAATTGGGGGGCCCTCATGACTATATTTGCCATGTGGGGGGGGGACTATTATGACATAACTGCTGTAGGGGGTGGGAGTGGATGGGGGTAATGCAGATAGGACATGCCACGAAGTGCCATGCTGAACTCTTCTTCTGGCTGCTGTTTAGGTTGAAAGAACAGTTGTGTTGGTGTTAAGAACATGTTCGATAGTTTAACCCTCAGAAACACATCTTCCCATATAACATAGAGGTGTTCTTAAACATGTTTATTTTTTCCACAGATTTCGCTTAAACACACACACACACACACACACACACACACACACACA
>JAJKFI010000052.1:1221819-1289516 GCA_029204185.1 Lerista edwardsae | reverse complement strand
AAGAAAAGTGCAGAAAGTGGTGTTATTCCAAGGGTGCATTTTTATAAACAACAATAGCTTCAAAAGTTTACTAAGCTGGTTATGAGGGAGGTATAAGGTGCAACCCTAACCAACTTTCCAGCACTGGCATAGCTATGCCAATGGGGCATGTGCTGTATCCTGCAGTTGGGGGCCAGTCATGGCAAGAAAAGGGAATGCTTGTTCAATGAATGCTTGGAGCTTCATTGCCCTTACCCCAGTGCTGAAAGGACTGTGCCCATAGTGTCAGCAGATGCATCCACTGTCATTACCCATGCGCACACACCCAGCACAGCCCATTATTTATAACAGATTTCCCAGTTTTGTTTTTTGCAGATTTTGGGAATTTTTTTTTTTTTTTCAAAAAATGGGAAGTACAAAAAGTGGTGTTAGTTGTTTTATTTTCGTTATCAGTAAACACACACACACACACACACACACACACCTCTACATATATGTGCTGAATCCCATTTGGACCTAGTGATGAACCCAGAAGCTCTACAATGGCACTGCAGCACCTCGTAAGCTCCTTTAACGTGCTGTGCACTAGCATGTGAGATGGGAGAACAATGGCTTCATCCCTAGAAGATAATGCTGTGCTGTATTTGTAACCTTTCCCCTGTGTCTGTTTGAACAGTATCCACGTTTGAAAGATACAAGTTTCACTGGAGTGTCAGTAGAAGAGTGCAAAATGGTCCTTGCAACAGGTATTTAACCAGTTATTGCCTGCTTGGTTGTGGTTCTGGAAATGACTGTTTTGGGCACGATTGCTTCATCTGCCCAACGTAACCCTAAAATCTCATGTGAAGGGACAAAAACCTAAAGTAGCTCTTCACACCTTCTCTAGCCTTCCAATGTATAATGCTTCATCTGTGGGAGTGGCACTGAATGCTTCATAATGCTTCGCTCTTGGCACTGAAACCCCTCCCCCACTTACCCACCTAGCAAACACACTTTCCTGTGAGTCAGTCTTCCATGAGTAGAAAGTTACACTTTCCATGAATAGAAAGTTAAAGTATTATTGATAATCTGAATCAGGGCACAATCCTAAACTTGAGTTAGGCCAGCACAAATCCCTGGTGCTGGCCCAGGAATATCGCAAGTGCACCATAAAATGTGTTTGGATCACTCTCAGACTCGGGGAGGATGGTGCACATCCGTTTGAGATACTCCTGAGCTGGTGCGAGGGACTTGTGCCAGCCTAACTCAAGGTTTGGATTGTGCCTTCAAATTTGCAATACCTGGCTTGCTGCATTAGCAAATTTTACTTGGGGCAAAATACAAGAAGCAGCTCATTTAAATGCACATACCTCTCCACGTAGATGGTGCTGTATTTGCTTGTTACATGAGGCTTGAAATCAGTTGTTGCAGTACAAGGATCTAATCTTGTTATACTATGATTTGTTTGTTACTGTGCCTCATTATACAAATAACTTTTATGGGGAAAGTGTATATTCTAATTGTTAAAACTATTGAAAGAGGCACCTAGTTATTCCTGATGTGGCCGCAGAGTATGGAAATCCAGTTGTTGCTGGTTCGTATGATTGCTCCAAATAAAGAGAAACAGTGTGTGCTTCAGGCAGAGAAATGGACTCATTTAGGTGAAAACTGACAACCACTTCATGGCATATGTTTTTATGGCTACAGCTCTAGAATGGAATGGGGTGTGTGATTAAATGTGAATTGTGTAAACAGCACAGGCACTCAAAAGTCAGGATTTATTTGTCACCATGTGTTGTGCAAAGCAGCCTCCTAGAAGAAGCAGACAGGAAATACAGAACTTGTCTTTACAATAAATGTATATTCTGTTGTCTCTCTTCTTCACCTGGCTGCAGATAGCTTGAAGCAGATGGAAGAAGCAAAGAAAGGAAAATGGACAAAGCTGCGTGAAAAGTTCTCTGCCAAAACTCCTGAAGAAGATTCCAAGTGATAATTTCTTAGTCCAACCAATTTTCATAAAATGCAGTTATTATGCCAGTATGGATAAACCTCATCTAAACCATTTTTTTCTGTTTGTTTACATACGGTATCAAACTTCCTTAAGCAGGAGACCTACTTTTGGCCTCTCAGGGCCATTCTTATGTGGACTGTATTTGAGTATCACTAAAACAGTGAGAAGTTACTCTTGAATGGAACAAGTAGATGAATTTGGAGAGTATTCAGAACAATATTTGCAGTACACTGTGGTGATGCAATTGCTTTTCTGTGACTGTGTGTACTTCTGGAAAGACTGTGCTGTTGAATGTCTTCCGCCTGCCGTTGATCCTGGAACAGAATGGAGGTGTGCTGCTTTTTGGCTCCAGCAAGCCTGATTTAGACATTGGATAGTATTTCTGAACAAATACAAATGTTATGCTAGATAGTGTGTGGTCTCTTCTTATTCCTTGCTCATGCTCTTCTGTGCATTAGAGCTGGCCCCTGCTAAGTGGACAAGAGGCACTTTTTCAAGTGGTGTTCCTCTTATTCTCCCCCTACCCTGCTAAATATAACTGTCCCTATTCATTCCAGTACAGTGTCTTTTCTAATGGCTGTTGCTGGTGATATTCTGCATTTTTTAGATTGTGAGCCTATTTGGGACTTGGGGTCATTTACCTTTTTTTTGCCTGTAAACCACTTTGAACTTTTTGTTGAAAAGTGGTGTATATATAAATACTGTTCATTGATTTATGGCAGCAACAGTTCCAGTAAAAATAAGACTTATATGGGTCAATATTATGAAAAATTGGAAGTGACCAGTTTTGAACTTGTTTTGTGGAATTCTGGATTTCTGCACTGAGGCGCAGTAATGGCAGACACACTGCCAACAATACAGTGTATCCGTTTTTGCTGAATCTTCCCCTGTTGTGCACTTTGAATGCACTTTTAGTTCACTTGGAGGAAAAAAAAGGGCAGTAGGCCTTGTAAGTACCTTATGCAGGCTTATCTGGGGCTGTGCTTCAGCCCATGCAGATTTTTGTGGCCAACAAATCAGTGTGAAGTGGTTTGCTGAGTGCAGAAAAATTAATCTGTTGTAGTAGAGAACAAAAAGGGTTGCAACCGACAGTTTGGGAACTCCTGATGTAGCAGAATATAAGTTCCATCAAATCCACCCATTGAAAACTACAACAGCATGTCTATCAAGGGGGGAGGCAAAGTAACCTCTCCTCCATTTTATGTTTGATTTTGTGTTAACCTCAGCCAGTTTGCACGTTGTTTATAATTTAAAACACACCAGAGAGAGAGACCAGAAAGCTGCACACTTCAGTCATGACATCTCTGGTTTTCAGTTAGCACACAAGATACAACCTGCTTTGGCCAGAAGATGAAAGGAACGAATGGCTGGAGTGAGAAAAAAATCCATTCCGGATCATCGCTAGCCCACTGACTCTCTCCAGTTGAGTACAACTTAGGAACAATTGCCTATGCTCACTTTCAGATCTACCCTAAATTGTACCTAATCACTGTTTTGCAAGGTCAGGGGACGAATGACACAGAAACCTGAAACAGAAACTTCTAAGTTCATATTCCAGAACTTTTACAGTAGCACCTCTTGCCTATGTCTGTTACAGCATTTCTATATCTGCTCATCTGGACACACACAAGGGGTGGTAGCCTCCGTCTCCATTGCTTATGTACTGTATATTAGCTATGTCCAAAGATTCTTTCTTTAGATTCTATTCTAGTAGACTACTGAAATACCTAGGAAATGCCTCTGTCAGCCAGTTTCAATATTTCATTCTAAAATCTCTTGTTACCAAAGAGCAGGATACATCCTAAGTGTATTCCCTGCTACCCAGGAGAGCAAAAACAAAGAGGGCCCTTTCACAATGCAGTCTAAACATGTAATCTCCCACTAATGTCCACAAAGTCTCTCCATGGATGGCAAAAGACATTTTTCATTTACAAGTGGTTGCCACCTGTCTTCATTTGAAGTGCTTAAAACTAATTTCTCTCAGTTCCTTGTTAGGCTAAGTGAGATCTTGCCATGAAGGAAAATGCCAGTGAATCCCAGATTTTGAGATGACAAGGATGTAGCGATCCATGTATGTTGGTTCTTCTGGAATAAGTTAAAGATAGCAAACTACTACTTGCTAGCAACAATATCAATCTTATGGCTGTTTAGCCATCAAAACGTAGTGCATGAAACAAAGATAACTCATCCTATGACGTGGGTTATCCTAAGGAGTAACGAATCCTAGTAGTCATTAGCATCTGTTCGCTTATTGAATAAAAATATCTGCAATTGACCCTAATAGAGATGAACAGAAGGTGGTGCTGAAACTCCACAGTATGAATCATCATAGCCTGGATCAGCTTTCCTGGATGGAGATCTGTGCAGGGAACCTAGTACCAAGTGTTCCTCCTCAGGATACGTATGTTACGGTTTTAGCTTGGTGAAGATGATTTTTGTGCCTTAGTGATTCAAAGTATTCTGGACATCCACAAAACCCATCCGCTGTCTTCGTTTCCTTTGTTCCGTCATCTGAAATTTTTAAAAGGACAGTTTACAGGATGGTTCTCAGTCTTCCCCTTGAACTTCATGTATTATCAACATATGTTTTCTGGGGGGGTTGCATTTTCTAATGAGATTGACTTCAAAACAACTATATTGCAGATGTTTCTGAAGCACTATCTCGAGGATGGGAGCACTTACCTGTGCAGGTTACCGGCATCCCATGAACTGGAGCTAGACTCTAGAGTAGTGATTTTCAACTTTTCCCATTTCACAGCCCACTGACAAGGTGCTAACATTGTCAAGGCACACCATCAGGTGCTTTTTTTAACCATTGACAAGGCTTACACCCCCCAATGGCCATACAAATAAATGACCACAGATGTGCTGCGGCACTGATTGAAAATCACTGCTCTAGAGAAACATGTACGGTCCCCTACAGCAGCCTGTTGTTGTATAATGGCAGACAAGCTGTCTTTGAGGCATCTTCTACTCTTGCTGCTGAACACATATTCGCCAAATACAAGGTCCTTATAGAACATAATGCAAAAACCACTATTGTTAAGGAGATGCAATCCTTACTAGGAACTAAATTTACCAATTGACTGCCTTTTCCTACTCTGCCAAAGTTACTCTGAGAAGTGGTCATAATGAAGTTTTCACTGATTTCTTTTATAATTCGGAGTCTTGAAGTTACTGTCGCCTGATAAAGGCTAGGTTCACAATACAAAGTGCAATTTAGACATCGCCCATGTTAGCTGATCTTTTGCCAGTTATTGCAATGTCGGAAATATTGCTCTCTCTTGGATGGACTGTTCAGTTGCCCCTTGGTAGTCAGTACATCATTTCTGGGGAGATTGCCAGAGGCAAGCAAATGACTGGTCTGTGTTTATCCTAAAGCAAGTGTATTCATATGTTGGGAGACTGGTCCAGTGTAATTATATACGTAATGGGGCTAGCAAATGTGGCCCAACTTTCTAACATCTGAAAGTGTCTAAAGGCACTATTTCGGTTGGCTCAATGTAAAGCCGTCTGTTACAGAGATGAAGGTTTTATTTTTTATTTATTTAGAGACAGAGACCAGCCCACCCCCAAGCATTTCCATTCCTGATTATTTCTGTTACCTGCTCCTTCAGCTCATTCAGTTGTGATGTGAGGTGGGACACCAACTTCATGGTGGAATTCAGTTTGTCCTGCAGACATCGGATTTCGTTCTGCTCCCCTTCACCTTCATTGCTGACTAATGACATGGCTCGCATCCGAGGGAACCAGTCCAGGTTCTTGTTCTGGAATGGTCATTAAGGGAGCAACAGTTTAAGGAAGGAAATAGTTGATCTGAGCAGAAGAATGAGTTTCAAATCATTGAGCGGAATCTCATGTTACCCTAAGTGCAATATATACTGCAGTAACATGGTATCTTTTAAGTATTCATATTTTCAGCTACTTTGGTTTAATGTAAACAATTCCAAATTATTGGCAATCCAATCCAATTCAATTTTTTTTTTAATTTTGCAATTCTGCACCCTTTCTGGCATTGCTTTTCACTGTAAATTGCCTTACTGTATTTTCATGTTATGGATTGTGGGGCTCCCTTGGACCAACTTTTCAAAATTAGTCAATAACCAACTGATTAAATATCTTACATGGCTTACTCCTACTCCTAAAGTCACCAGTAGCTTGAATCTGAAGAATACAATCCATTGGATCATCTGTGCAAGCCTGGTTCAGGTGCCATGAGGACTGTGCAAGAATGCTAGTGTTCAGTGGGATTTACACAGGGATGAGCCCTTAGTGTAAAGTTGTTTACATTGCTTATGGGCACAAGTATCCTGTGGACATGTTCTTTGTTATTCGTTTATAGTTTATGTATTGGCATCTTAAATAACTAAGAAAGAATGGCTTGTTATTGGTAGACTAATGACAAACTAGAAATTATTATGCATGAGCTGCCAGTATATTTATCAGATAGTTTAAAAAAGCAGTCCCCTATGCAAAACACGACTCACGGGGGTTTACATCACACTGTGATATTTACTAAGCAGACTTAACTGAGTGTTGGGAGAGTTAGAACAAATAAAAGAAAATACTTTTACCCAGTGGGTAATTAATGTGTGGAACTCCTTGCCACAGGAGGTGGTGATGGCATCTGGCCTAGGTGCCTTTCAAAGTGGATTGGACAGATTTCTGGAGGAAAAGTTCATCGTGGGCTATAAGCCATGATGGGTGGTGCAACCTCCTTATGTTAGAAATAGGCTACTTCAGAATGCCAGGTGCAAGGGAGTGGCAACAGGATACAGGCATCTTGTTGTCTTGTATGTTCCCTGAGGCATCTGGTGGGCCACTGTGAGATACTGGAAGCTAGACTAGATGGGCCTTTGGTCTGATCCAGCAGGACTCTTCTTATGTTAGTTGCATGGGTGGTTTGCCATTCATCTTACTGGGGAGCAAGCTGGGTACTCATTTTACCAACCTTGGAAGGATAGAAGGCTGGACTTCCTTCAGGATTAAACTCAGGTTGTGGGGAGAGCTTCTGAACTACAATACTGCAGCCTTACCACTCTGTACCACGTGAGGCTCTTAAAACAATAATTTTAAAACAACTGGATATTTATTAACCATCTCCCCCGCTCCCCGGGTGAGAATCTTAGCAACATGTGAGGGTGAATCCTGTATCATACAATCCATACCTTTATCATTTGAGCCACGTAGCTCTCAGGCCCCGTGTAGTCAGTCTTATTCTTCACTCGCACCAGCACTATGAAGTACAGGTAATTCCACATATTGTGCTCGAATTTAATGTGCTCTTCAAAGGACACTGTTTTGTTGTCAAACTTGTCTCTTTCAAGCCCTAAGGAGGCAATGGAGGAAAGAGAAATGCTGTGTTCTGTAGGAACTGCATTGACAATCATTCCTGTTCAGACCAAACATTCCTGCAAACATATTTCTACAGTAGGGCTGAGCTCAACTTGTGGCCTACAGTAATCTAAACAGGTTGTCCTGTGGAGCACTGCTGGGTGGATAGTCCTATTCATGGCAGCAGGCTGGAACAGATGACTTTGGGGCATCCAATTGCAGTGGGACTTGAGAAAAAATACGTTGTCCTAATACATGCAATTGAGCAATACAATTCACATAAGTGTGTCCAATCTGGACATTTCTGGAGATAATTTTCAAAACAATAACAGCTTTGAGAGACTAGAAAGGGGCTGAAGCTTTATCCACTATTTGAAAAAAAGGCTTCTTGATTGTATACATCTGTATAATGCCTGTAACTTAGAAAAGGCAAGATCTCATGCGTGGCATAGTGGTACAAACAGATCCTACACTCTTCCTTTGGGAAAACTGTATCCATGTATGAAACAAAAGGTCTTAGTTCAGATGTTACATCAGGGTTCACAGTGAGTCTCCAACATATGTTCGGGTTCTGCTTTGGAGGACTGTCTGGATGTTGGAACATATGTACTTTGAAACAGCTATCGCACCTGAGCAAAAGCACCAAAGAGGGATGGTATTGTGCAAGAGTGCCGATGCAGCTATCTGTAAGTCTGATGTCCATAAACTGGGGAGCCAATGTTCTGGGGAAAGGGGTAACCTCTTGCTGTGTTTTGGACTCTGTGTTTTGCCTTGGAAGTACAGTGTACCTCTGTGTTACTATACAGGCTGCAGAGGTACCATAAAGCCACCCTCCCCCATGCTTATATACCAACCCTCCTTACAGTATGTGGCTCTAGATTCTTTAGTTCACTCTCTCTAAAATTGGCTTGAGTGGTTTCCGAGGATGGTAGCTGGGTACATACCACATACAAAACATGTTGTTTTCAGGATCTCTTCTTTTTTCTGCTTCTCACTTCTCAGATCTGCAAAAGTGTCTATGATGACACCAAAGATGAGGTTGAGAACGATGATGATGACAATGAAGAAGAATAGGAGGTCGTAGATTACTCGAGCAGGGAACAGGGACTCCTTTAGGAGAGAAAAGGAAGGACGGCCATTCAGAGCAGGCATGGGTTTTTGTTTTTTGTTTTCTCTTCCAGTGTTTTGTTGTAGTCAAACTGCATTGCCTACTAACAATTGCCAGAATATGGCAGTGAGGCAGGGTGGGGAAAGTATTATCAGGTTATAAATGTATTAGTGAATGCAGAGCAAACGTATTTGATAATGTACATATGGAGAAAGATATTTGGAAGGAGTGATTTATAAGGAGTGTAAATGTAAGAATGATAAGATTGTACAAAGGGCTATGTTTTGGAGAGATTGATTGTATAGAAAAAGGGACAAAGTGTCACTAAGGGAAGAAAGTAAACTTGCAAATATGACAAGTCTTCCTCAAAGCATAGTGTACGATCATCCGTACATTTTGAGATGGCATAAGCACACCTTTTACATTGTGCTGTAGGACACCCACAGGCAGCTGATCCGTTATATTGATTGCCCCAAGCAAACTTACATCCTTGGATGGCTTCCTGAGAATGTCACCCACACCACCTCCATTTCTGAGGCCATGGTTCAGCACAGTGACAATGCACATCAGCAGCGTGTCGCAGGCCCTTTCTGTATTATCCTCATCCTCTTCTGGAATGCAAGCAAAAGCACATTCAGCAGGAAGGAGCAGCCCAGTTGCCTGTGGCTAGTCTTCAGTGCTCTGGATTCTCCAAGGGCCATATCTCCACTAGCAGCATTAACAATACAGGTCATGCTTTGGTATTCACTGACTTGGTATCCATTGATACCAGGGTCCATCTTTAAATGTCTTGTAACAAAAAAGGGGCCAAAATCCCATTTCCTACCTTCCTACATTCCATTATTTACTCCATCTAGAAGCTAAATGCTGTATAACATCTATACCATTGCATTCTAGGATATCAATGGAGGAGCAAGAAACGTGGAAGTGGGCCTTTAAAGTTATTTTCCCCCTGATTTCGGTACTCACTCACTGATTTTGGTATCCACTGGAGGTTCCGGAATGGGATCCCAGTGGACAACAAGGCATATACTTCACAGAAGTCTGACTTTTCTGCCTAATCCCTCATTAAAAGGCCTGAAAACAATATTGGATTCACTTTCATAAGCCAGGTGCACCAGTTTTGGTTGGTCCACAGTTTTCTGAAATTCGTCCTGTGCCACTTAGTATTGCTTAGCAAGTTAGCAGGCCTTCCCCAAGTGCGTAAGAACCTGCCCTTCTTTCTGTGAAGCTGTTGGGGATGAGTTCCAAAGGAGCTCTTTGGATCTTCTAGGTCTTCCAATGAGAAAACCTTAGTTTTCAATGCTGATTATGGAGGCTCAGACTATTTCACAGGCTTTGTCAGTAAAAGATGCAAAGTTTCTCCTGTCTCCCACAAGCACCTTGACAAAGCCATTTTTAGCCATTCCATTTACCTTCTGCTTCTTGAGGCATGGCAACACCAGAAGAACAGCTAATTTTGTCGCTACCGCATGACTCTGCAAAAGGATTCGTGTTCGCTGGCATTCCCAGTGGGTTAGCTGGAAGCACAAGACATAGTGGCATTGTCAAAACATCCCTTTTGTGTCAGAACAACAACAAAAGTCCAAAAAAGTAGTTCCCTGGGACTGAAGCTATGTCAAAAAGCATCTCAAATCAAGTTCTATGCCTACTTATTTTTATTTGTTACTTTTTTATTTAGTATTACTATTTATTACAAAGGTAATGCATTCCTGGCAACCCCCTCATAGGGCAGAAACCCTCTTAGTTGAAAATGTACCTACCCAGCCTTGGTTGCTCCCTCCCACCTTCTTATCCCCAGATTCGACCCCTTGCTCCCTGCAGCCGGCCCACTGAGAAGTCATTATCTTCTGGCCCTCTTCACTATCCTCTGTTGCTCTCTCTGTGGCATGGCTGTGCAGGTGTGGCCTAGCCAGAGTTCCTGCCATGCATGCAGGCACTATCTGGGCTGTTTTTTGTTATGCCACTTCCCTGGCCACTGCTGCACATCCCAACTGAGCAGCTCACGGCAGGGTCACCCGTTGCACTCCTTGTCACCCGTCTCCACTCCTTGTAACTACAAATTCTCATAACTTGCACATCTTAGGGCATGACTTAGGGCATGCACATATATCCCACCTTTCTTCCACAGACCTCAAGGCAGCATACACTGAATTCTGCTGCTATCTCCCTTCTAGTCATGGGCCAGTCCCAGACCTGCTTAGCTTCAGCTAAGTGACTCTGCGCCTTCCACTCCCTGGACAGGAACAGGATTGTGCTCTAGCCCACCTCTCCTCCACACTTCCTCTTTTCCTCTATCCCTCTCATTTTTTTCCGATTCAGGGAGTAGGAGGAAGAAACAAAGCAGTGGAGACAAGTGGGTGAATGGGGGTGAACCCTCCCCATTGAATTGCTGCCTGACACAGCCACCTCAGCTGACTTCATGTATGGGCCAGCCCTGGATACAATAACTGAAATGCAGCAGGCAAATGTTATTCTTTCCAGCACTGAAATTTCAGAAAGGGTGTGAGGGGAGGCTGGCACTGAGATATGTTGGGGGGCAAGACCTTTAGATTTGGTGTTGGGCAGTGGATCAACTTCCATGATGAAGTCATCTTTCAGGAAGAGGAAGCCTACAATGGAGAAGAGGTAGACGAGGATGAGGGCCAGGAGGGCTGTCAGCAGGATGGAGCGTCCATTGCGAGTCACACTTTTGATGACATTAAATAAGGTTTCCTCCCGGTAGATCAAGTCAAACAGCTGAAACGGGAAAAAATGATGCTCAGAAACTGAAGCTGAAAGAGAAAACCAAAATTCTCTGATGATTCTCCTCTAACTGTTATCCTCAGAACTGAATCATGACTGGTCACTGGTCATTAATACAGTCTACTAAGCATCAGCATTCCTATTATTTCGCTGCTGCGGAAAAGAAGCATGCAAACTAACATACATGCTCTTTTTTACAGCGGACTGTGAACTCGCCCATCAGACTTTCCAGTCTAACAATTTATATTTCTTCCTTGTCAATTTTGAAAAAGGAACAATTTCAATCCCAGATAGAGCGAACATGACACATTTAAACGCTTTGAAAAAATTAAACTAATTAAATGCTTATTATTATGGTTGTGGTTGCTGTCATTAAGGGCGCAATCCTGTAATGGGTTGAGGCAATGTGCTTGTGTCAGCCCAGCATCACTAGTGCCGACGGGGGTACCAACTGGCACCCCCGTAATAGCGCTAGTGCTGTTGGTCTGACACTAGCAGCAGCATCGGCATATAGATATGCACTGCAAAGAAGGGAAGGCCTTCTTACTGCTCTCATTAGCAAATCACAAACAGTCTCTGTGTTCAGAGGAGATTACTGTACCAAGATGCTAT
Source organism: Lerista edwardsae (assembly GCA_029204185.1). NCBI lineage: Eukaryota > Metazoa > Chordata > Lepidosauria > Squamata > Scincidae > Lerista > Lerista edwardsae. Next base: position 1,277,748 of record JAJKFI010000052.1, on the reverse strand, counting down.
AGAACAGTTCGTGCACAAAGAGCCCCAAGACGCTGGTCAGAATATAGGCGACGTGGTAAAGAAATTCCATATCCATGATCATGGCCTTATATCCTCGGATGAACGTCCCACGGTTTCCCACAAAGCTCACCACAAACACAATCTTATTAGTCAGCTGTAAAGCAAACAGAAGCAGAGACAGTGGAAGGCAAATGGTTAATGTCCAGAGTGACTTGATACTGTTTCTGATGCTATTTCAGCTTTATGACCCATTGCAACCAATTGGTTCTGAGTTCCAAATTCAATTAACACTGATGTACCTCCACTGACATCAGATCGGTGCAGGCAATGGAACAGGTTTTAGCTCCATAAATGGGCCCAATAACTACGGTTTTTAAACAAAAAACATTGTTGCTGAGTTTGCTGGACTCCATTTCAGAGAACTCAACCGAATACACCTGACTTCCAGCTTCACATTACTTACATTGAGAGCTCCCAGGATGTTCAGAGTGAGGCCAATGCCCAGATGGTAGATGGATCGCAGGATCAATGCCACCAGGAGTGGTCTGATCCCATAGCGCCGAGTAAACAGAGCCATGATGGAGAAGCAGATTAAAAACCAGGAGAGCAGGGGGATCAGGGGAGAATCCAACAGCCCTGGGAAACAGACAGATGCGCTAATTGAACAGGATGACTTTTAGCTGTAACATATGCTATGGGCTGTGGTTTAGTCACCTTACACAGCAGTATCTCTCAGGAGAGAGAAAACTTTGCAAGACAGGAAGAGTGTGTTAGAGTGCAATGCTAACCAACTTTCCAGCACTGACATAGCTGCACCAGTGGAGAATGTTCTGCATCCTGCAGTGGAGTAGTAGTCATGGATGCCTCCTCAAGGTAAGAGAATGTTGCACTACCCTTACCCTGGTGCTGGAAAGTTGGTAAGGATTGTGCACTTATCTTGTTTTAAATGAACAGGAGGTGGAGAATGGCAAATGGGACACAGGAAGCTCCCTTCTACTGAGTTAGACCACTGGTCTACCTACTTAGTATGGTCCACACTGATTTGCGCTGAATTTCCAAAGGTTTCACAGATGGGGTTTTCCAGGCCTCAACGGAAAATGCCCAGGATGTGGAACTGTCTGAATGCAAAGCAGGTGCTCTGCCACTAACCACTAAAATGTACCCTGTCCGTTGTGAGATGGACAGCAATAAATGGTTGCCACTGCTGAGCAACTATAGTGAGTGTGTGTATGAGAGAGAGAGAGAGAGAGAGAGCCCCTGCCCTTACTGGTAGTCATAGACTGGAGACAGCCCAGGCAGAGAGTGGTTCATACAGCCCTTACAGGTGGTGCTACTAATGAATGGCCAGCAAAGCCCAGGACAAATGGAAGGTGTCATCAATTGGTCATCAACTAGGGCACTCATAACTATTCGCCAGCAGGACTCTTGCACTCAATCCCTAGATGCCTCCAGTATATAGATTTATTGCTTTTCTTCTCATGGCTGCTGCTGCTTCCATGTCTGTGCTCCCAGATCTAAAGGTTGGATCTAAAAGCATTTGATTAAGATGACTGTGTGGAGATGTGCAGGATGCAGCATCTACTCAATGCTGTAGTAAGGAAGCAGAGCTGATCGAGTGAGTTCAATTCAGTCAGCCCAGAAAGTGCCTCATGAGACCATACCTACAGAGCAGCATAGCCCTTCCTGCTATGATCTGGCACACCTGCAAGCAGATTGTGCAGAAAGGTTATTTCCAAAGGGGCTTTATTTTTAACATTCATACGCACACAAAAATCAATGGTTAGTAGATTTCAGATGACAGTATATTAGAGTTAGAGAAATGTCACTATATCAGCTGCAAAGGCCAAGTTAGAAAAATGTACTGAAGCTTCACTACACCCAAGCTAACATTTTTTAAGAGGGTACCCATGGAGAGACTATCTGCAAAGGGGCTGGTGAATGCTCGCTGTGTTTTTTTAAGGGACTACTCTGATCCTCAAAGTGAGCGTGACAGAGCACATACCCATCGAGGTGGCCTCAACATACGGATAGAAGAAAGCAATGATGATGTTGATGAAGACAGCCAGGTTGAAGGAGATACTTCCCCAGAGTGTCATTCTGCGGGAGAACCAGTACATCAATGGATTGCCTATGGAAAGAGAGAGATACAACACGCAGCAAATCTCAGATCTAAAAGTAACACTGGCTTCCCTGGAGACCCAGAAACCTCAGTGCAATGATTCCTAGGGTCATGGATCAATACTCTTGCTCCCTCAACCCAGCTGCATATACTATCAGCTGCTAGGATCTGGAACACAAGTTGCAAAGAAGACTATGTATTTCACGCTCTTTAAAACACACCATTCCAGGATAATGTCCCCATGCTTCTTTCTTTCTTTCTTTCTTTCTTTCTTTCTTTCTTTCTTTCTTTCTTTCTTTCTTTCTTTCTTTCTTTCTTTCTTTCTTTCTTTCTTTCTTTCTTTCTTTCTGACTCTGAACTTGAGCTGTTTTCTATATAACACTATTTTTTTTACGCTAATTAAATTGACAACCAATTATGCCAGCACAAAACTGGCATAAAACTCAATGATGTTATGCCACTGCTGCCAGATAAGAAAGGGCTATGAAGACTGACAAAGCATTTATAATAAAATGTGCATGATTCATGCTGCCGTTCTGGGCACATTTATCTAAGGGTAAGCCCTACTGAATACAATGAGACTTACTTTCAAGTAAATATGCAAAGGATTGTGCCAACAATTCAATTGCTTGACTGGTATTTGGCAACTGGGACCACACTCTGTCTAATATTTAAAAATGTATATTACTGTTTTATAACCCTACATAGTAATATGTTATAGGGTGCATTAGTTATGTGGTGAATAGTTATAGGGTGCATTATGTTTTAGAGATATAAAATAGAGTCTGAAATAGAGTCTGAAATAGAAACAGGATCTAGTTCAGAATCTAAAGCTAGGAAGGAACTCGGAGGAACAGATGGGGGAACTTTAGAAATATCAACATATTTGGAAACAGCATGGCACCTGTGCTGACAAGCAAATAGATGTTCTAGTTCAATGGTTCCCAAACCTTTTAGATGCCCTAGGGGTTGCTGCCCGGTTTATGAATGCCAAGGGGTGTGGCTGTAATGGTGATTGGGCAGCAGTGCTTCCATCCCTCGGTAGCAGCTTGTTTAACCCTTGATGCACATAGCCCTGTCAGTTTCAGAAACCACACAACCCACTAGTGGGGTCCAGGTCCCACAGTTTGGGAACTGCTGCTCTAGATTGTTGACTCTGTGAGAGAGCTCCTGGCTTGCCGGTGGCTTACTGCGCAGTTTCTTCTGCCACTCCATCTCATTGTGGAGAAAGGATGACTGCTCGAAGAAGTCACTGACTTTGCTGCCCTGCTCATCTTGCTCCGTTGTGGTGAAAAGCCGATACTTTGTCTCTTTGGTCAGGAACTCGCAGATGCTGGGCACTGGGAAGATGATCTGCTCCATGCTCCGGTCCAAGCGCACAATCTGGAGGGAAGCAGAAATGGAGGTAAGGAATTCTTGGTTTGTTTTGACTTTGGATTTGTACAGTGGAGGAAGATCTCTGTATACTGCCCGACCTTTTCCAGTGGTTTGAGGAATAGATCTCGTTAAAATCAGTTTCTCCAGCCTATGCCCAGAAAATTAGCATTCATAATAGGGCACAATGACTGTTCATGTTTGTGCCTGATGTTTTAAACCAACCCAGGACATGGTACCCATGCTGCAGCAGCAGCAGTCAGTGGCATCAGCTTCCTTACAAGGAAAGACTAAAACAGATTGGTTTTTAGCTTGGAAAAAAAAAACCAGCATTTACACACCCCATCCCTATAAAGAGATCTTGACTGCCACTGGTCTGAATATTCATTCATGCAGAGGTCTTGCCAGGCATAAAACTGTCCTCGACAATTGTCACACCAGAAGTAGCAAATGGCAACTGCCTGTGATAAATTACTGTTCGGTAAAAATTTCCTCCAAAACTGCTGAGTCACCTTGCACCAACAAGGTGTTGCTCAAAACCCTTGGTATGCAGACAATACATAACAAAGTTTGATTTCATATACATGCTTATTGTTGCTTATTGACTTTAGAATTTCAGTTTTCATTTTCATTCACTAATTGAGTGTTGGGAGAGTTAGAATGTATAGAAGGAAATGCTTTTTCACCCAGCAGATAATTAATCTGTGGAACACCATGCCACAGGAAGTCTAGGCCTAGGTGCCTTTAAATGGGGATTGGACAAATTTCTGGAGGAATAGTCCATTGTGGGCTATAGGCCATGATGGATGGTGCAACCTCCTTATGTTAGAAGTAGGCTGCTTCAGAATGCCAGGTGCAAGGGAGTAGCCACAGGATTCAGGGATCTTGTTGTCTTGTGTGCTCCCTGGGGCATCTGGTGGGTCAATGTGAGATACAGGAAGCCGGACTAGATGGCCTTCGGCCTGATCCAGCAGGGCTCTTCTTATGTTCTTAGTTTTCTATTTTCCCAAAACCACCTGAGCACTCACCTGTTTAAGATTAGGCTGTGATCCCAGAGCAGCTAAATCAATGATGGACAGAGTGACTGTAATACATCTCCCTGCCATGGTCTGTATGATTTCAGAGCCAACCACTTACTGTCAGATAATAACCAGTATTTTACATAATTTAGATAATTCTAGAAGGGAAAGCAGGCCACCAGATAGGAGAAAATAAACCTAATAAACTGGAGATAAGAAAATCCATGGAGATAGCCAGGGGAGAGCGAATCCAACCTCTATCTGGGATGTATGCTTCTCATAATAGGCCAATGGATCTTCCTCTTCTTCTTGGACAGGAGTTGTAGATTTTAGCATCTGGGTCAGCTGTTTGTTGTGCAAAATAAGCTAGGTAACAGGGAAGAAAAAAATACGCCTGAGGGAATCTCCTAAAAACTACACATTAACAACACATTTACTTGTATTTACCAGGTCTGACAAGCTTTGGCGGGAAGGGGGAGCACTTTAAGGCTTTGTAAACTGGCTCTGTGGCTCCCCTGGGAGATGGCTATTCAATTCACCACAGTAATTACAGCCAAAGAGCACTAATCCACAAATTACAAATAGGTTCCTATAAATCCCCATAGCAATGGAATTGCAACCAAACAGCGACTGCCATCTCAGACTTAGTTAAATGAGCGAGTAAACTGATAGCCAAGTGGTAAATTTTACTACCTCTGAAGGCAGAAAGCAAATTGGGTGAATATCAGGGAACTTTCAGCTGCATTGCTACACATATACAATATATATAAAAGAAACAGTTATAGGAATCTGTTTTTATATGCACCATTTTTATGTGGACATCCTGGTCTTTGGTCACACATTTGCTCACCTGCCTGACACAAGGATGGACAATCATCCAGTAGATTCCTATAATGAAGTTTCTGGTTCTTTTCTAATCTTGAACAAGGCTCTCTCTCTCTCTCTCTCTCTCTCTCTCTCTCTCTCTCTCTCTCTCCTTTTCCCCCCTCAGAGGTCCATGCAGTTTATAGAATCCTTCGTGTCTTTCTCCATTATAGTGCTGTGGCACAGGGAAAGCCACACCTCTGAGAGTGGGCTAATGCCCCTTTGCACACTCTTCCCTTTGCACACTCATGTATTCTAGGAACACTTTTTTTTTGTCTCCCCTTCCTGCCAACACTGTTTTTAGCCCTTCCTCCCCTTACACGTTGCATGGGCTTTCCCAAAATTAGTTGTATTATTTTCTGAGCTTTTGGCCCCTCCTTTTTATATTCATCTAAAAGCCAAGAAGCAGTGCCCTCTGCCCTTCACCTCTGTGCCTCCACTGCTTATTGTTGAACCCACTGTCTATTCTGAATCTGCTACCTACCTCAAAGAGTCCCCAGCACCCTTATTCAAGGCTGGTGATCCAGAAATTTGGTTGACTAAAACAGCTGCCATGAGGGACAGGTTGGCAAAGATGGCAAGTTGGCATGGAGTTGACATGCCCTGCAACCAACACCTGCATGCCATCTTCCCCAGCCTGTTGCCTGCCTGGCTGTGTCCCCATCCTCTTTTCACAGGCTTGGAAAGCTTTCAAGATGAAGAAGAGGTGGAAGACTTGCCTCCTCTTCCAGTATCTCCTATGCTGTGATAATCCCTTTCCTAAGCACTCTCCTCAGAGCACCAAAAAAGGGTTGCCACTTTTCCTCCCTGCAGTCTCTTGTAAAGTGGTGAGGTACAGCAGAACAGGATCCTCACGGCCTGACACTTTACAAGAAGCTGAGGAGGATCTGACAGTGGTAGTGATGAATGCTGGCAGTGGATGCATATGTGCATGCATGTAGAGGGATGGCATACAGACATGTCGTGTAGGGTACACGGGGGTACGCGAGTACCCATTCCTAGGATTAGGGCTGGCCCCGTCCATTCGCCCACCCACTTGTCGACTCCGTCGGCGCTCTGCTCCGCCCCCTCAACGTTTGAATTGCCTGCATGTTTGAGTTGCCTGCACGTTCTCAGAGCCAGGCAGGCAGGCAGGCAGGCAGTGGAGCAAGGGAGACCTACGGCAGCAGCAACGTGAGCAGGTAGGCTGCCTGGGGCTCCCTCCCAAGGAGGCATGGCGGTTCCTTGGGGGGGGAATTGGTAGCCCGCACGGCAGCCCCGGAGAAGGCCCGGGACTCCCGGGCCTTCTCCCAGGCCGCCGCACGGCCTACCGAGGAGGTGCGGCGGTTCCTGGGGGCCGTTCCTGGGTTCTGGCTATGACCTCACTTCCGGTGGGCGGGCCCCGACACAAGTGCCAATCAAAAGTGAGTACCTGTTGCTAAATCATTTAGATGCCATTACTGATGGCATATAATTGCACTCTTATAATTGCACATAAGAGCAGCACTGTCTCAGCTGCGTGGAAGATACATCACTGTTTCAGCTTGGGCTACCCCTGGCCTTATATATTGTATTTTTAGCCTATCTAAGCAAAATGTTGCTCTGCTAGCTAGCAGTGCAATCCTATACACGTCTTCTCAAAAGTAAGTTCCATTCATTTCAATGGGACTTACTCCCAAGTAAATGTGTATAGGATTGCAGCCTAACAAATCCAAATCACACTGCTAAGTCATTCCAGACTAAATATCACATAAAGTACACAATCAAAGCAATTGTTAGATCTCCCTCACTCAGTTCCAACAAAGATATTGAAACTTTATTCCAATAAATAACAAAGATATTGGAACTTAAGACAGATATTGCTCTTTCTGTCTTAGATCACATATGAGCCTTTTTTTACAGTCCCAAGCCCTAATTTTCTCTCTTCCTTGCCCATTTCTCAGGCCAAGTATCTCCTCCCTTTAGCTAACCTACATCTGCGTTTCCATAGAGCCTATATGAAGTTCTAATCCCAGCAAACTATCCTTTCACTTCCCTACAGAAGGTGGACTAACAGTACCTCAACCAGTGGCTGCCAGCAACATTACCATTCCCAAATACATTGGAGCATTATATCCGTTTTAATAATATCCCTTCTATACTGGGATATTGTAGCCAATGTTATGGGTTATTATCTTTGAATTCTAAAGAAGCTTCACATCACTATAAAACAACCCATGAGAACAACTAAACAGATGAAAAATGAAATGATGTAAAACATTCATAGAACTCTACCTAACCATATTATTTGGGGTGTGTGTGTGATGTAATCATTCCTAAGTGTCTCTTTTTCAGCAGGGGCATTAGTGGCATACACGTACCATGGAGGAGATCCCTTCCTCCTCTTCTTCCTGTATCCGTTTCACAGGTTTCAAGAGATGCTGGAGTTGCCTGTTGTGCCGGGACAGCTGCAGATGTGAAAGAAGACAACAAGCCGGGATTAATAGGGTACAGGAGCCTGACAGTCGGATTAAGTCACTTACTAATGAGCCAAAACGTGCTGAAACCAACATTTTAAGCAATTGCACTGACCGTTAACAAATTATCAATCCTTCCATCAGCACATGACACTGGAATGCAAGTAACCAGCGCAATCCAGAGTAGTGCATCTCGGAGTCATCATGGATGAAACAGAAAAGGTGGCCATCGAAGGCTGATAGCATTTGGATTGGCCCTTAGATATCAACCATGCACTGTACAATCACTTGTTACCTTTGCTCTGGATTCAATGGGTTTGGGGTCGTTTGGTTTCTTTTCCATATTTCACTCTAATGATCAAAGTGGAACTTGTGCATCTCATTCTACAGTGAAATGTGGGTTCGCATGTAAGAGCAGCAGGTGTATCTCCTGCTGAGGCAAGATGCAAGAAATTCTGCTTTGAAAGTCACAGAAACAGGACATCAGCTCTTGATGACCTTGGTGGCAGCATAAAGTTGTTTAAGAAAACTGAGTGCCTGTACTCTGTGTGTGTGTGTGTGTGTGTGTGTGTAGTATAGAGAATGTAAGGATTGGAAATGGGGCTTGGAAGGACAGCAGGATCCCAAATCTCAATTTTTCCACCCACTGGAGTTTCCATTTGTGGACCACAGCTGGAACTTCATCAATATCTCAGCTGAAGTTGGTCTTCCTCTGCTGAGTTTGATCAACGGTTTTAACTGGTACAGGCTCAGAGAGAGGAAAGAGGGAAGAGTAGCTTCCTTTTCTAATTTGCCAGGCAAAGGCAAACCGGCAGGGTGAAAAGAATCTTTATAAAGGAGTTGGGAAACATTTGAAAACAAACCTGTAAGGCTAAAATGTAGATGTTATGCCCAACTTCTCGAGGGGAAACTTCAGAGTTCTCACATTCTTCTTCTTCTTGAAGATAAGCTCTCTTAATGACATCAACCTGCAAGTTAGTGTTGCACACAAGATTGAATCACTAAACCTGCCCCATCCATATTTCTGAAGTAGAAGAACTGGGTGTATGCATGGTATATTCTGTCCACCTGTTATCTTTCTGATAAAGAACAGATTCTGGCATGTGGGATAGAAATTTGTGTCTGGAGAATCTCAGCTTCAATTTTTAATCAACAGTTTTCTAGCTCTTGTTAAGAAATTTGGAATCCAAACATTATGGTGAAGTAGAAGCTTCCAATGGGCAGCACTCAGTAGCCAGGACAGGTTCTTATCCTTGTCCCCCCCCCAAAATGGCTGTCCCTCTACCCCTCAAAGAACACACATTCCAGTCTCCATACCCATTCCTTATTAGGGCCCAATCCTATCCAACTTTCCATTGCAGATGCAACTGTGTCAATGGGGCATGCTACAGAGGGGCAGTCATGGAGGCCTCCTTCAAGTAAGGGAATGTTTGTTCCCTTACCTTGAGTCTGCAGCAACTGCATCAGTGCTAAAATGTTGGATAAGATTGGGCTGTTATTCTATTCTTCTACTCCTTGCTAAATATTTCAAAAGACAGTGTGGTGTTATGATGGACTGAGAGCAAGGAGACCTAGGCTTGCTCAATAAATAAATAAACCATGACTCGATTAGGTAACCTTAGGCCATTCACTCTCCATCTAAAGACCTACCTCACATGGGATAAAATGAGAAGATCTATTCTCTTCAACAACTTGGCTAATGCTTCTCAATGCCTGACCCAACTACAAGTACTGTCACAAGGCTGCTGTAACCTTCCCAGGGCCCAACCCTATCCAACATTCCAGCACTGCCACAATGCAGCCCCCCCCCCCCCAGTAAGGCAACAAATGCTTCCTTGAGGAGGCCTCTGTGACTGCTGCCTCCATGCAGGATGCAGTGCTCGCCCCATGGCTAGCTTGCAGCTTGGCATGGCTGCATCAGTGCTGGAAAGTTGGATAGGATCAGGCACCAAGTTTCTCTGCTGAGCTTGCTTGTGAAGAAGGTGTTAGCAATAGGGCTGATTCGACAATGAAGCTCCCAGTGAACATACTTACAGATCAACACATATCAAAATCAGCTGTAGATACAGCAGGTTATATTTGTCGCACTGCTCTAGCAAAAGGGAATCAGCTGCTAAGTTGGGATCTTTATACTTGGGGTTAAAGTTGGGATACTGGGAACTGTTTAAGTGGCAGGTATCCTATATTCCAGTGGCTGTCCAGTTGTTCAAGAAGATCCATGGAATTCTAGGTCCCTTCTGCCCATCCTTTCTTTCTATCATGGCTCGACAAGCAACCCATCTCCCCAAAGCAGCACGCTCCCACAAGGCCCCCCCCCAACCTTCCCAGCCTCTTTACCAGTTCCTGAGGCCGGAGGCTGATGAGAATCCGCTCAGCATTCTCACTGTCATGCCTGCTCTCCATCAGGGCCAGCAAGAGCTTTGATGCATTGTCCTGACCAAAAGACAAAATGCCGTCAGTAAATGGAACGATCCTTAAGAATAAAGGATCTGCAGCTCATCTACCTTGCACAGAATCAACCTTCCTTCACTGGAAGTACAAACAATAGTAAAAATTCAAGAAAAAAGGCTGGGCAAGGCAGGAAGAAAAAATGGTAGCAGAACCAAAGCAGAGCCTAACAGTTCACGTGGGTCATTGAGTTTGACAGGTCATTGATTTCCCCAAGCAGAAGTTCCTGACTCAGCTCCCCAAGGAGTCTTGGACAAGAGACCAAATTCTCTTGTATATAAGGGGCCATACAGAGCTCACAGCACAAACTTTGCAGAAGGTTCAATGTTCATCATCCTGAGCATTTCCAGTTAAAAGAATCTCAGGAAGCAGGACAAAGAAAGATTTCAGCCTGAGACTTTGGAAAGCTCCTAACAGACCAAATCAATGAGCTCTGACATAGTAGAAATATTAGATAAATGTTCATCTTCAGCGTCAGCCAACCCTGTTCTAGAATATCTTCATCACAACTGAAGATGACCTGTTGGGTGCAAGTCTCTTGGTTATGGTTTTCCTTCATGGGCAGGCTTGGACGATGAGCATGTTTGAAGTCCAGAAAAAACTCTCCCCCAGGTCAGATTTCTCTGCATCCTTTGGGAACTTTCTGCCACCTTCTTGCAGCACAGATGAGTGAGCATGCAAACCTAGCTATTCCTCAAACCATACAGGTATCCCCAGCATGAGACATCTTGTTCACTCGGTTCTCTGCTTCTGACACAGATTGTGACGAAAGGTGTAATCTGCTGTGTGATGCTGAGGCAGAGAATAGATAGAAGAAGCCTGGTGCATTCAGGCCTTGGGATGAGAAGCTGGACTTTTGGGTTTTCAAATTCCTATGATGGTAAAAACTTCACACAAGCATCCAGAAAGGCAAACCCTGAAATGCAGCCACATGTGGAGAAGAATCCCTTGCAATATCTCCCGGCTCCCCACCCACTACTTTCCCAGCTACCCATCTACCTTCAGCTGAAGAACAAGGTCCATTCTGTACTTGCAGAGGGGGCTGATGTCGTTGAGGATGAGGGCTGTGATGATGTCAATGCCATTTGACTCGTGGGTCACAATACAGCTCTGCAGATCAACGCATGGAGTTACCCAGATGGCTAGCAGCTGACTCCAAATCCCCACTCCCATTTGAAGAGCCAACCACAGCTGGAAACATGAGCACTGGGACCAGTTCTGCCCAAGTGAGTCCAACCAAGGCCCCTGCAGGTGACTTCACACAGATTTACCTGGTTCTCATGGCAGGGTCCCTGGCAATATTCTGTGAGGGTCTCCAGAGTCTGGGTGATGAGGGCCACATTGTTTTCATTGATGTACAGGCCTAACAAGCCCAGCCGTCCTGTGGTGCTGCCACACATGATGTCCAGAAACTGCAGCGTTTCACACACTAAGTTGTAGTTGGTCTTATTGTTCTGGCAGCGCAGAAAGTTCTGTGAAAGACAGAGCAGAATCTAGCAGTGCCCTCTGGCACTCAGAATGCCTTTTCGTAGCAGGCGTCACTCACACATGAATCCCTCCATTGGAGCTTTACATCAGGCACCCCCAGCGTACCGGAGGACACCCACCTGGAGGTCCCGGTTGTGATTCTCACACAACAGCTGCAGGAAGCGGAGAATTGGCTCCATGATCAAGACGGAGATGCCCATTTCATTACTCTGGCTTCTGTCTCTGGCATCATGGCCCATCCGGAGCCCGCCACCCATTGGGTAACGGGATGGAGCATTGGGTAGCACAAAGGTTGTTACACGTCCTGCAAAGAAATCCACCCTTGATCTCTTGCCAGCACACGCGCTACTGTGATCTGTTCCCTTCCGGAAGGGTGGATGTGTTGGCTTTGGAGCACCTTAAGGGCTAACCAATTAAGAATGCAATCCTAAGCAGCACTGGAATGGTGAGGCCGATGGGCCAGCGCCATATTTGATGCTGCTTAGGAGAGGCTGGAACATCCCCACAAGGGACTGTGCATTCCCTTACCGTAGGGGAGGCTCCAGCCTCCCCTATGCACTACTTGGATCTGCGCCTGCTAAACAGCAGGTGCAGATCCGAGGAGGCCGTGCGGCCCGAATCAGGGCCACGCAGCCTCCCAGGCAGGCTCAGGATGAGGCCTTATGGACTGTATGGACACGGAGCCTCCACTGCGCCTGTGCCCACTGGCCATCTCCACCAACCACTCCACTCTGTTCCTGCTGCCCCTGCCTGCTACTGCTGAACTCTTCCCTCCACACTCCTGTCCAGCCAGCCCACTCCCTCCCTCCAGCACTCCGTGTTCTTGCACTGCCTTTTCAAAAATCAGAGTGGGGTGGGAGCCGTGGGAGAAGCTTCTCCCAGGTAGGAGAAGCCATGGGGAGGATGCATGGAGGGCTCCAGGTGGCAGGGGAAGACAGGGCAGAACTGAGGTGGGTGGGGAAAAGCAAGGCGGAGGGGGATTCTGGGTGGTGGAACAAGTGGGTGGACAGGTGAAGAGAGGAAATATGTGGGGAGAGTCCCAGCAGTGGGTCAAGCAGGGACAGGGCAGAGCAAGAAAGGGGAGAAGTATTTGATGGTGTGATGCCCAGGTGGAGAAAGACAGGGACGGGGAAACTACTTGGGGGGGGGGGCTTTAATTTGGTACACTCTGCACCCCAAAGAGGGGAGGGAAGGAAGAAAACTATGGGTGGGGGAGCTTTAGCAAAGCTTGGGCAGGGCTTGGCAGCAACCACACAAAAGACACTCCCCCTCCACAGCCATATTGCAATGTATCGCCACCCTGATTACTCTCAGCCTGACTTCAATGATAGGGGCAGCCCTTCATAGAAGCTGCAACCTGTATCTGCCTGAGCATTTGCAGCCGCGTTCACCCTGCATACTGCACTCTGAAAAACAGAAGAGGAGAGGAGTGTGGACAAAAGGCTTTGGCTGCCACATTCACCAAGAGGTTGCCGCTGCTCTTCAGCTGGGGGCCAGCTGGGGTTGAGAGAAATGGGCCTGAGCTGCTTGGGCACCTCTAAAGCTGCCTTACATGGAGTCAGACCTTGCTTAATAGTGTCGATGCTAATTGGCAGTGGCTCTGTCAAGTTTCAGGAGATGCTGCCAGGAACAAACCTGGGATCCTATACATGCAAAGTATGTGCTACTGAACAATCTCTGCCTGAATCCCTCCATTTTCAGTGACTCGCACTGATCCAGCCTGGCAGTTGTTACTTTCCTAGTTACGCTCTGGCGCACTGAAGTCTTCCAGCTACCTTTGCTGCCATGATCAGGGGAGTCTTTGTCCTCACGAGGCTTGTTGCCAATGTCACTCATGTTCACTGTCACCGTGGACTTGACTTCCTGCTGGGCCTTCTTCATCCGGTCATGCAGGACTTTAAAGAACTTTTCGGACTTCTTGTCACTGGTCATCAAGTTGTAAAATGATTTCTACAGAAGGGAAAAAATACACTCAGTGGGGGGGCACAACTCTGAACAGCCAACATCCTTCCAGAGCCAACCCTCACTTTTAGCAACAAGAAGGTTTTAAGATGTGCAGCTCAGATCCAGGATTATATTTAGGACCTGATGATCACTAAATAGGAAAGGACTAAGATCACATGGAAATTCCTGCATTGCATGTTCAAAAAGTGAGGCATATGCATCTGGATCCTCAGAAGTCAGTCAGGCCCAGGATGCCTTTACCCAGCTTAAGCTGGTGCATCAGCTGCGACTTTTCCTTGGCCAATTAGACCTGATCATGGCTACCATACATTGGTTATAGCTCATTTAGAGCACAATCCTAACCTGGAGTTAGGCTGGCACAGTTAGGCCAGCAAAGTTTGGCTAGCACAAGGGATACCATAATATATGTTTGGACCACTCTCAGAGGTGTGCCATATTTTATATTTTATTATGGTGTAAGTGGACCCTCCTTGGAAACCATCAGAAGCATCAGCTCATGCAGAATGCTGCTCCCTGATTGTTGACCAGTACCCAGCATGGAGAGCATATCATTGCAAATCCTAATGATTTGCATAATGATTTGCAATAATGATTGCATAGGCTGCAATCCTAACCGGGAGTTAGGCCAGCTCAAATCCCTTGTGCCAACCCAGGAGTTTCTGTTTCCCTTGGCTTTTGGTTTATGTGCTGGATTGTTTTTGTTCTGGTATTATATCATTGTTCTGTGGATGTTATTGGTCTTGTGTTTCTCTGGGTTTTTTGTTTAATTTTAATTATTTTATTGCATTTCATCTTTCTTATTGTAGGCTGCCTTGAATGCCATGTGGCAGGAGGGTGCATGGCCAAAATATTTAATAAATAAATCCTCAAATCATAATTTAGAACAACATTCAGAACAAAATGCTGGGAATTTCAGAGACTGCTATGCACAGGTCACAGGTTCAAAGAGAAAGACAGTTTAAATGGAAAAGTTAAATGATCCCTGCAGTGTCACAACTTGCTGCTTTTAAAATGCCCAGCAGAGGGAGCAACAGTCATTTGAAATTGATTACTGTAGTCAAACTTCTCAAAAGTGAACTAAAAAAACCTGTCTAAACCTTGTTCAGAATGTAGCATTCTGAACTCAGCTGGGAAAGCAAAGCGAAGGAGACACTTCAGCTTTGCTTTAGCAGCCGCAAATGACTCCAAAAGTGAGGGAAGGGACCGCTTTACAGGCATTCAGGAGCCTGAAAAACTTAGTTTTGCCCCCTTCTAGAAACACCACTATTTCATACAGTACGGCATCAAAAGCAATACAGAATCTGTGAACACTTAGGGAGCTATCCCAGGATAAGCAGAAGCCATCACAGATGCAATACCTGTATCTCTGTGTTGCCCCCATCAAGCAGTCGGATGGCCAACCAGATGCTCTCCTGGAAAATCTTCTCATTTTTGGTGTTCATAATAAGGTCTGAAACCAGCTTGGTCGCCCCTTCCCTGTCCAGCCGGCACTGAATGGCAGCAATAATTGACCAGTCCTGATCTTGGCCTGCATGCACAAAACGAACAATACAGGAAAGAGGCTGCCAGACAGCTTTAAAATTGAATAGTTACTAACATATGGGAAGGAAGGCTAATTCAGTGGTTCATGTATCGCCCTCGGACACAGAAAATACTGTGTTCAGTTAAGTTCCTTCCCTTGGGCAGTTGGCATGACTTTGGCTAAATCACACACACACACACACACACACACACACATACACACACACACATATTATTGCAAAAACTGCTGATGCAATTAGGGCTGTATATTGCCTTCAGAACTTGATGAATAATTTGAATTCATAAACAGTATTTGCAACCCTGCCCTTCCAGGCATCATTGATTTCCAATATGTTTGGCTAATGATAGCCACATGTCCCTGCTTCGACAGAGTGGTAGGCTGCAATTCTATACACATTTTCCTGAGAGTAAGCCTCACTGAACACAATGGAACGTACTGCTGAGTAGACATGCATAGGAGTGCACCAGAAGGTACTGAAACCCTTAGTTGAAACTTTTGACAACTTGGAGTATAGGGTTCCCAGATACAAATGGGTACAGAGTGCCTGTACCTTTAACCATCATATAGAAGAGGGAATTTTGACAGCTGTAGCTTTCAAAATCCTTCCATACTGAGCAGCACCTGCACAAATTTCCTCTTCTATACAATCATTAAAGTTGTAGGCACTCTGGCCCAATTTGTATCTGGTAATCCTTTTGTAATAGACCAAGCTGAAGGCAATCCACCACAGTTTGATCATGTTCCTGGTTGTCTTGTCTCCTTGGGACTGGAAAAAATTATCTAGGGATTTACCAGCTGCTGCAACCTCCCTCCAACCCACTGCCAACGTAAGCCACAATGATCTGCTTCCCACCTGTTCAGGACGGTAGCAGCAGCAGACTCAGGGCGCAATCCAACCCAGTGCCAGAATGGCAAGGCCGGCCGGCCAGCGCCATAACCAATGCTAGGGTGGGGAGGCTGGAGCCTCCCATGGCAAGGGAGCGTGCGTTCCTTTACCGTTGTTCCTCCAGCCTCCCCTATGCGCTCCTCGGATCTGCACCCGCTAAAGAGTGGGCGCAGATCCGAGCAGGCAGTGCAGCCCGAATCGGGGCCACGCAGCCTCTCCGACGGGCCTAGAATTTGGCCTTATGGCCGACTCCGAGGCCCCCCCCCCCATGTCCCGCCCTCGTCCTGCCCACCTCCCGCCAATCCCCGGGGTGTGCTGTCATGGTGCCTTCCTTGCGCCGGCCGGCTTCGACCACTGTAAGGGAGGTAGTATGCAGGCGCTACAAGGCCAGTGCTGCCAGCTGCAGCAGCCCTGCAACCTCAGTGCCAACGCGGGGCACCTGATCGGTGCTCCCACATCAGCGCTAGGCGCACAACACTTGCTTAACCCCATTGTGCTGGTGCTGCACGCACTGTAGGGTTGCACTGCTTGAGTGAAAGACATCCCAAATCCATCAACACCTTGGACCTCTCTCAATCTGCTGCTAATGCAGCCCACATAAGCTGGCCTTATGGATGGACCAGCAGTGCTTAGAACAGCTGCATCAGCTGACTGGTGTATTTTTTGCTGCCAATCGGGTCCAGGGATGGAGCAATCCAGAACACCAATTGATGCCATCTTGTGTCTGAGAGAGAGAGACCAGCATAGAGATGTGTGCCATCTTCCCTGACTTCGAGAGTGGTCCAAATGCACTTTATGGTTGCCCTTCTGCTGGCCAAACTTTGCTGGCCTAACTCCAGGTTAGGATTGGGCTCTCTCACACACACAAACCTGACCATGCTCATCATACACGGTCATCAAAGCCAGAGGTTTGGGACTTCCCGTTTTAGTTACATGAACAGCAGATGGAAGGGACTCTAAGAAATCAGTGTGGTAAAATGGTTCAAATGTCAGATGAGGACTAGGGAAAGCTGAGTTCAAGTCCCCCTCTCATGAAGATTTCACTGGATGGTCTTGGGTCAGCCTAACCTACCTCAAAGAGCTGTTGTAAGAACAAAATGGGGGTAGGACGGAAACAATGTATGTTGCCCTGATCTCCTAGGAGGAAGGATGTGATAAGCTGAGAGAAGGAAGGGGGAACCGTGAAGAAGGAGATTTTTTTAATAAACATGAGAGCTGCAAACTACTCACCACTCCCAGAAGTGTCAACAATCTCCCCTTTGGAGCCAGACTTTTTTGTTTGCAAATAATTAGCCAAAAGCATTTTCCTCAGCGTGTTGCCCTGGCAGGAGAATGGAATGGGATGAACAACAAGGCCTTTATCAAGAAGGAAAGCAAGAAGACTTTTGCTACAACTCATGAAGGGGATGTCTCTTTGTGGCAATTAGCCGTGATAGTTGAGTGATGTCTCCCATCTTCCAAGGCAGGAGGCCACTGAACACCTTTGCTGGGAGCCACAGCAGGGAGGGCCATTTCCTTCTTGCACTGTGGCCAAATTGGGCACCTGCTTGGCCAGTGCGGGAAAGAGGATGCTGGACCAGGTGGAACTCCAGCTTGATGTAGCAGATCTGTTTTTATCTTAAACGACCCTTTTCAATCAAGCTCTTAGAGAAGTGGGACAGTTACAAGAGGAGAGCTGGGACAGTTTGGAGCAGTTAAGAGATGCATCGCATTTTGATCAGGGAATCTCTGAAGGGAGGGGAGAACCCAGAAATAAAAGCCTCCCATGGAAAGGGGACACTCACAGCTAGCTTGCTGGGTATGTACCTCTCCCTGTAGTGGCGCTCGGGCCTCCTTGAGCACTCACCCTGTCTCCGTATTTGTTTCTCTTCACCAGCATCTGCTGCAGTGTCCGCAGCACCTTAATACACAGTTTCTCTTCCGTTTCCATCAGGTCTTTGGTGTGCTGGACCAACCTGGCCACAGACAAAAGGAATTAATTCCCCTCATTCCTGTGACACGCAAACACACTGAGAAGGACCAGGGATGCCCAGAAAGATCCAGGATCCTGTGCCCATGCAGACAGACCATGGGCCATCGCAGCCTTTCCAGGCTTCACCAAGCCATTAACATTTCCACTCCTATACTTGACCTTAGCCCAAAATGCCAAAAAGGCACATTTTCTTTCGCTGCCCAAAGTATACAGAAGCTAGGGAAAGGTATTTAAAGACGTGGTTGCAAAAATATTCAACACTTCCAGATATTCCAAGACTGAAACTACTTTGAAGTAGTTTTTGTAAAGGATGTGTTGTGGTCATGGCCAACTTTTGTTTTAATGTGTTTTTAATTTCAAATTTGTAGGCATATGGCTTATGGGCTTTTTAATTTAATAAACGTTGACATTTCCACTCCCCCATCCCTCCACACTGTTCTTTGCTTCTTTGGGAAACCATCAGGGTTTCCTGGCTGCCATATTTCCTTATGAGCCTGTGCGCGTGTGTACACACACACACACACAGTGTAAAAACACAGACTGTATGTAATCCATTTTGGTGGCTGCCTCTGAGGCAGCAAGCACAAAGAAAAGCCCATCAAGAGTGCGCTAGCCCACACAATTTTACTGAGCAAAAGTTGTGGTGGTGGTGCCAGCTTCCAGATCCACTTACTTGGAGAGGAAACCACCACTTTCACAACGCTGGTAGGCCTCCGTCCCTTCCATGAAAAGAAGCTCTGGACGGTGCAGGACATCCACCAGGACAGAAAGTTCAGCTTCCACCAGGGGCTGCAAACGTTCCTCTAAGGCACTGATGATGTCCTGTAATCGTATAATATACTCAGGGCAAAGTGCAATTGTGAGCTTGTGCCATAAAACAAGTGTGCAATTTACTTCAGAGTGCAGTCAGAATTCAGCTTCCTGGGATCTTAGCTCCCATTCCAAAAAATAAACCAACACATTTTTAATCCTTAAGCTCTAGTTTATATGATTTCCTCTGCATCACAGCATATGTGCCCTGCATACCTGCTTGCTCCTTTCCAAAACAAAACAAAACAAACTGGCAGCAGCAAAACAAATAATTCAAAATAAAATAAAATATGCAACTATGCAGAATTTAGACAGGTTCTGCAGCATTTTGAGGTGTGAAATTGGTGTTAACTTAAACAAAACTTAAGATTTTTAAAACATTAGTTTTTTGATGCAAAATATCCAGAGGCCTGCCTGTCCAGAGGCCTGCCTGTGATACAGGCACAAATTGGTACACCTTGTCCGCCAGAAAGCCTTGATGTTCCCCCGCACCTGCAGTTTCTCAATGATGTTCTTGTAGTCCCACTGGTTGGCTGTGGCTAAGACACGTGGGAAAGTGCGTGACGCTGTCTTGTAGCTAGAGGCATTCCTCTGTGCGCTGCTGATGGAGCTGCTATTCAGCAGGGAGCTGACATGGGCATCAAGGTCCATGGGTAATAAGATGGAGCGGCTCTTGGCTGCAAAGAGAGGAGGTTTACAGACAGGAAGGAGGCCAGGCTATAACACTGATAAGTTGGCTGATAGTCTGCATCCCTGGTTCTACCAGAATGCCCAGGATGAAACATGGTCTTAGCTCTGCTCTAAGGCAACGCTGCTCTCCTCACTGTATGCTGCAGCAAGGAATGAATTGATTCCATCGCAGGAGACCTGTAACAGGATTGCAGCACTGCCAATTCTTAGTGCCTTCTGTGTGGCTGTATCAAGTGCAACTACAAACACAGTTGAATTGCCACCAATCTAAGCCAGATCACTGAAGACTGGGATTTGTTTTTTGACAACTGCTCACAGTCAAATTCCCCATGTTCGACCCCAGAGATAAGCCCCAAACATACCACCCCTTTCTCATTATCTGAGGCAGTTTCTGTTCAGAACGGGGGCTGCTCCTTACCAACCATCGCCAGCGTGCGAATACAGGCTTCCACGGAGCTCTTGTGTTGCTGCTGCAGCCAAGGACACTCCAGGAGCCTCATGGTGGACTGGAGAAGCTGCACCACAATTGTCTGATGGGTCTGCAAGAGAGGAGAGGCTTTGGAGGGGGCATCTTATAAAACCAAATTCTCTTTCTACAGCTACTTCAGCAGGGGCACAACTAGACAAGGCAGCAGGAGATTCATGATAGAGTTAAAAAGCACCCAATGTGAAGGGGGCTGAATAAAATCAGGTCTCTGGCACTGGGAAATGGGGTTAATCCTCCCCATTTTCCTAATCCAAATTGCACCCCAAATTGCTGTGTGCCCTATGGATAGAGGTTTGATTTTTCAATGATAACAAAATAAAAAAGCATAATATAGCTTTCTGCACTTCTCATTTTTGTAAAAAAAAAAATCTATTTCACCAATATAGAACACTTCTAAAGCAATTATAAATTAGAATTATAAGTGATAAAAATGCACCTTTGGAATGAAAACACACAACACTGCTTCCTGCATGTCCCATTTTTTATCAAAAACCAAAATCTGCAAACACACACACACACACACACACACACACACACACACTCACTCACTCACTCACTCACTCACACACCTGCAAAACATGCAAATACGATATGGACACTTTTATGTTTTGACCTTTGGGGCCAATAACAATTCTGAGGAAGGAGCAATTCAAAAGCAACAGGGATGTGGAAAAAGTTAGAGTCCAATCCTATGTATGTGTCCTCAGAAGTAGGTCCCATTATAGTTAATGATAGTTACTCCCAGGTAGGTGTGGATAGGATTGCAGCCTTAATCTCCCACCTTCCTCCAGTACCATGACACTGATCTAATTCAAGCCACTCACAGCTTCATTTACCATTTTCAAAAAAACAAGAACAATCTAGCCATGGATCTTCTGCCATCCTGTCTAGTGGCAGCCTTAAGATAGCAAACTGATTCCTGATGCCTGCTTTGTTTTCAGATTCTAAGCCTGAGTTCAGGATCCACACAACTGCCAATTGCGACCTGTATTTGAATGGGATTTAAAATAACAAAAATAATATACAATCTGCAAACTGAATCCTTGTTTTGGCCACAACAGATGTCTACTGTACTTCTTCCTCAACAAGGCATATTGAGATGCTCAGACACTTCCTTGGACCTTTCTGCCAACAAGACCCATGTGCCAGTTTGAAACCTAAGCGCATTCATCCATCATCAGTGTCTCCGCCCCTTAGGCCAGAGAAATTACACTTGCTACTCCTGGCTTGTACAGACCCAGAACCGAGGTAAGTCTTTGTTCCTCAGAAGTACCAGTAAAATCCTCTTCAGTTCACATTTGCAAAACATAGTGAGAAATGGGGGAAGCGTTCAAGGGCTTGAGCTGTCCGTCTGTACCTGGAGGGAGGTGCTGTTCTCAGAGAAAGGGGAGCTGAAGAAGGCACTGATTGTGTCTAGCACGACAGTCAGCACATATTTCTCCAAGGCAGGATCTGACAAGCGCTTCTCACGTTTCTTGCACACCTGCGGAGGTGAGGGAGGAATGCATCTTAATTGTCATGTAGCATTTTTGAGTATTCAAAGCACTTCCCCATGTATTATCTCAGAAATGCTTACAATATCCCTTTAAGGGAGGTCAGTATTATTATCTGCGTATTGCAGATGGGAAGGTGTGGTTGTGAGAGTGTCTGCCTAAGGCTAGGTGGTGAGTACATGCATGAGGAGATGTTCAGGACCCAAAGGACTATCTTCATTACCACATTATACCAGCTCTGGCGAGATGTCACTCTGGCAAATGAGTGAACACATTCAAAGACATGCTCCAAAGGCACATTAACCTTGACACAATAACCTTGCTGAAGCTTCCTTGCTGAAGCTTGCCTGGCTGGGAGATTCTGAGAACCCTGCATAGTGGCCTTAAGTTCCATCACAGAAGAATAAATTGAATAAATAACAATATTCAGCAGAAGAACAAATAGCACAAAGGGAGGAATTCCAGAAGGAGTCTGGAATCAGTGCTCAAATTGGGGAAAATGGTCTTGAGCGCCCTTAAGTGTGGGAGAAAGGCAGGACATATCACATAAATAAATGTAGGAGGCACTTAACAAAATCAACAAGCCTAATCTCCTGACCACCTCTATTTTAACAAAATCATGGGCCTTTGAAGCCTTCTAAAAACAGTAGCCCAATGGGTTCCCCCCTCAAACGTGGGGTGGCAGGGCCTTTCTATCCCCCATGCGATTTCCAGAAGGTATCTGGGAGCTTTCCTTGAAATCAAAGTTAAGAAACTCTGCTGGCCCTGGCACAGAGCCCCTAGTGCTGAAATCTTCCACCAAACAGGAAAAAAATGTGTATCACCAGCAGTTATAATAGCACCATATAATTTGAGGAAGCCATTCCTTGTCACAAAGAACACAATGACAATAAAACAGCATCCCGCTTGGCGAATGGCATATAGAGCTGCAGAGCGCTGAACATAAGGAAGGCTGAATCCATCTGGCCCAGCCTTCTATCTTCCAAGAGCGACTGGCCAGACGCCAACAGGAAGTTCACGAACAGGGCATGCCATCTATTCCCCGTTGATAGCCTCCAGCATTTGGTAGTCAGAGGTTTATTGTCAAAACACCAAAGGTGACCTGGCTATCATGGCTAATTTCTGGTAATAGACCTATCCTTCATGAGGTAATGGGGTCTTACAAAAAAAAAAAAAAAAAGCAAGCACTGCATTCTACAGATGGATGAGTTGTTGCATGGGAAGTTATCCTTCCACCAATTTCTCCAACAAACTGCTCACATAGCGGTTGTTGGCAAAGTACCAGGCCTATACTGACCTACACTGTGGGCAAAGTGACTTTTGGCTTTGGTTTTTCCTGGAGTCAGGGCAGGTAGACCTTTTCCCTCTTATACCAAGAGGACCTGTTTAGGGTCCAATACCCACCCTGGCCATGTCAAGGGTGAAGTTCTCAAACAGCGTCCAGATGTGGTTGCTAGTGTAGATCTCCTTCATCTCCACCTCAGTGTCTACATAGCAATGGTTGACAAAATTTACATAAGCAATCTTCACCTGGAAGAGAGAGGTGTGAGTTAAAAGCAGGGAGATAAAAAGGAAAGGGAACACCCTACATACTCATCAGACTCTCCTTTATATTTGCATCTTTATGAGTACTTCAGATGAGCTCCCCCTGAGCATCACTCACATCAAACTGGACAAGTAGGGGGAAGGGGATTTGAGCAAATAAGCAGCTACTTCAGCAATGCCTCCTTTGCCCTCCCTCCAAGACGCTTGGGATGATGGGGTTAGTCCACTTTATGGCGCAATCCAAAGCAACTTTCCAGCATTGACATAGCTGAGCCAATGTGGCATGTGCATTATCCTGCAGTTGGGGGGGGGGCAGTAATGGAGGCCTCCTCAAGGTAAGAGAATGATTATTCCCTTACAATAGTCCTATGGAAAAGTTAGTCTGACAGAAAGTACTGTGATGGCTGTACAGAACCTCTGTGTTCAGGGGCGATATGCCACAGTGGCTAAGGACCAGCAAGGAGATGGGAAGGGGTGTTCCCTTCAATCCTGGAGACAGCTGGATGCTCACTGTGTGAAGCAGGATTCTGGACTAATGGACCCTTGGTCTGGTCCAGCAGGTCTCATCTTACAGTGACCAGCCCAAAACGGCACAGTATGTTCCATGACCGAGCAGGGATTTATCCAACAGCTCATCCATTACACCACTTTGGCTCTTGGACTTGGAGCAAACCTAAACTACCTTTCCCAGGGCGGGCTAATGTAATGTAATGCTTGTGTAATCTGTTTTTCTTCATATAAAGCTGGGTCTTAGAACATGACAACAGCAGCTCACAGCATGACAAGAGGATCACCACAAGGCCACAGTCCGTGACTCCCTGAGACTATGGCAGGCATCGACATCCTGCCGTTACCTCTGTGATGCAGTCTTCATGAGTGACCACCCGCACCACATCCTCCAACGGAAGAAGAGATGTGCACTTGATCTCTGTGTAGACGTTTTTGCCTTCAGCGCAGGCCGCCAGCAGATCCACCAGAGAGATGTGATACATGAGGGGGCTGTTCTCCTCTACCCCGTCCCTGGCTGCCGTCATCATATCCAACATGTTTGCCAGGGAAGTCTTATCGTTATAGAACACCACCACATCATCCCCTGCATTGGTCAGCTACAGAAAAAGGATAAGAAGTCTAAGCAATATGGCTGCCTGGTTAAACTTTTGTTAAGCGCCATTGTCGTCCACCCCACCCTTGCCATGTTGTATAGCGGAGCTGTGTGCAAATATGTATAGATTGTACCATTTTTCAACAACAAAAAAGAAGCTAACGAAGCAGTTTTCATAGCAAGAACACAGTAGTTTATACAATGCACCATCTGTACTTTTTTGAGGAAAGAAGCCCTAACTTGGAAGGTCATGGGTCCAGTTAAGGCTTGACAAGTGTGGAAATGACACTCCCTTCACCCCCCACAGCAACCAAACTGTACACTGCTCAGGAGGTCTCACCTTTTCTCTGACAGAGTTGAGAGAGAGGCTTCTGAGGCAAAATCCAGTCCAATCAATCTCCCTGACATCCCTTACCCACCCCAACAAGAAAGCTTATTTTTGTAAGTTTGTGAACATATTGAATTATAGGCCAGGTACAGGCAATTAATCCAACACGAGACAACCAGTTCTTTACCTCAGCATTTCTCAGTATACTCCTCTAATGCTATAAGAGGAACTGCCCTCAGCCCCACCCTGGCTTCTCAGGGCCTAATGTTTCCCCTCAGTTGTCACCCCTTATCTTAAACTATCCCCTCCTTTCCTCCTTCTTCCTCAGAGCTTTCCCAGCATCCTCCACTCCACAGAGGACTGGACCCTTACCTCAGTCATGATCATGTCCTGGCACTTCTTGATGTACTTGCCCTCAGCCTTGATGATGGTGTGCAGAAAATCCAGGTACTGCACATGACGCCCATGTGTGGCCAAGCAGTGGATGAAATGCTGCAGCACGGTTTCACTGATCTCTGAGCACAGCTGGTAGTTATTCAGGAAGATGTGCTGCATTGTTTCGGCCTCCAGCAGCTGGCAGAATAAGAAGAGGTAAGGCTGCGGGTAGAAGCTCAACAGGCATAGCTAGTATGGCTCTTAAATATCTCTAGACTCCCTCCTTGAGATAAGGTGCCTCAGTCCTTGCTTTCTCCTGTTAACTCTTGCTTTCTCCTGTTATCCTCTAGATGATTTTGTTTTCACTTTTCTGTCTGTCTTTGTCTCTCTCTGTATCATTTATATCTGTTTCATCCTCTGAGGAGCTCAGAGGGGTGTACATGAGGCCAAATCTCCACAACTTTGGGTCACTGATTCTCTTTCAGCCTAACCTATCTCACAAGGTTCTTGTGAGAATACAATGGTCAGAAAGGTTAGGCTAAAAGATAATTACTGACCCAAGGTCCTCTCAATCCTCTCACGTTTTGGCTTTACAACCTGTGGAGCAACAGAAGTATCTGAAAAACTATACTGGCTAAGGGCCCAATCCTGTCCAGTGCCAAAGCAGCTGCAATGCAGCCCTGAGGTAAATGAACAAATGTTCCCTTGAAGAGGCCTCCAAGACTTCACCACCACCACAGAATGCCACACAGACCCCAGTGGGACAGCTACACAAGGGCTGGAAAACTGGATAGGATTTGGCCCTAAGTCTCTGAAGAACACAGTGATCCATCTCTGCAATCCGATTCACACTTACCAGGGATTTAGTCCCATTGACTATAATCGGACTGCCTTCTGAATAGGCACACACAGGATTGGGCTCTGAATTATATCTTTCATTCTTTCTGATCACAACTCTCCTCACCCTATTTCATTCTCATTCCCCAACCTCACCCCTACCCCGAAAAAAAAATATTTCTCTTACTCCAGTGGTGAGGAACAAGTTGAGGTGTTTATGCAGAAGGGTCTGATTTTCTTGATTTCCAGCACAGAACTTCTGCAAGAACTGGTGGGTTAATTTGAGGATTTCCAGCATCTTGGTGTCACCCTGAAAGTGTTCATAAGAGCAAAAGATTAGTTCCTGTCACAAAAGATCCTAAAACATCCATGAATTCACACTGCTGAAATAGGAAAGATTTCTCATTCATTTTCATCACTGCACATGCATTCACCAGCCTTTCACAGCGCTGTTGTATCCCTGCACACCAGATCTTCTCATGTAACCCAACTGCGGGTACAATCCTAATCTGGAGTTAGGCTGGCATAATTAGGCCAGGAAGGTTTGGCTAACACAAGGGATACCTAAAATACGTTTGGACCACTCTCGGAGTCAGAGAGGCACACAGACGTGTGCCATCCTCCCTGACTCCAAGAGTGGTCCAAACACACTTTACGGTGGCCCTTGTGCCAGCCAAACTTTGCTGGCCTAACTGTGCCAGCCTAACTCCAGATTAAGATTGTGCTCTGAACAATGCATTTTACTTGGTTTTTCAAGAACATGCTTCTTCTGACAAGCTGAAGAAACTTCCAATATAAAACTGTATGGACTCTCCTTTGACACATAGGCAAACTGAGGCTGACTAGACAAAGTATGTTGATGAACATGAAGAGAGAGTGAAATGAAATCAGCAGTGCAATCAGCTGTGTAAGAAAGCTCCAAAATCTCCTTCTTGGAAGGTTTAGAAGCTGATAAAATATCTGTCAGGAAATCATTTGATATAGGACACCCCAGTGGTTCCCAAACTATTCACACAGTGCCTGAAGGTGCCATGACAAATTCAAAGGGGTGACACAGGAATCCCCAGTGGCCTCATCATCCTGGCTCTCCCAGGTGCCACCATCTTGTCTAGGCCGAAATCGTGAGAGATCTCAAGATATCAAGCGATTCCATGGCACAGCACTGCCACAACAGGGCATTGAGAAAGAAGGGCTCTTCATAGGTTTAGGAACCACTTGGATACCCTGTATGGGGGGGGGGAGAAGGTTGGACAAGTGAACGTCTTAGACCCCTTCAAATTCTATGACAGTCTATGAGACAAATCAAATACTTGAGGGAGTCTGCTTTTCTAACCAGGGTTCCAATCCTTCTATCTCCTTTTCCACACCTTCTCATAGGGGATCTGCAGCAGGTCCAGCATCACTTTGTGGGCATCCATGTTCTTCAGCAAGCGCTGCTGCTTCTTTCGCATCTGTTCGCCAACCCCGCACATTTTATTTAGCCGCTCCAGAATCTGGGGGAAAGCAAAGAAAAACACAAACCAAAGGTGCATGAAGGGGAGAAAGCACCCACCAATCTTATCCAAGCCTCTACATAAGCTGAGACGTCATCACATGCCTTTGCAACTGCAGAACTGAGGGATGCTTCTTATGTCTCTTACGGTTGAATACATCTCTGCTCAGGACATCATACAGGGCATCACCTGTCATTGTTCTCTGTCTTAGCCCCCTTACCAGAAGTAGGATGGCAATCAATCAAAGATAGCCTGGGCTCTATGCCTCTTCTCTAGTATATACTATAGGACACTGTTTCTCAAACTGTGGATCATGGAAAACTGGGAGAAGCCATCTTGGAATCTGCAGATCTTACACTTGCTAAATTCATTTTGTGAGTGTTAACAGTTTGAATTTTAAAATGAGGGTTTTTTTAAAAAAAATTGTTTTTACTTCAATGCTTTTACATAATATTTTATCCTGATCTTGCTTTCTGTCAGAAAAGTTTCATGATTATGCAATTGTTGCAGTCCATGAGTATCATTTTATTATGTCAAAATGACAGCACTTCCAGTTTGATGATGTCACTTCTGACTATGACATCATATCCAGGTTAATGATATCACTTCTGGTTCATCCCAACTCAAATGCCATTCTAAAAAGTTTGAATGGGTCTGGATCTAAAACGTTTGAGAACTATTGCTTTAGGATTCTACATGTGTTTTCTCCTTTCATAGGTTCCCGAAAGAGAGAACTAAGTCCAACTACTTACCCCTTTAACTAGCTGGTAGTTCTCACTGCTTTTTTCTCCAGGTGTCCCAGGCTCCTCATCTGTGGTACGCTGAAGGTAGAAAAAAAATACTATGTAGATGGTTGTACAACTATACACAAGGAACATTCAACTTGGTTCATTCTACACTAACGCTACTGATAATTTGCAGCTTAGAGGTTAGCCTATGTTTTAATCCCACTGATATTTTAGGAGCATATCATGCTATGGTGTAGTAAACAAAAGACAAACTCGTCCAGTGTTTCTTCAGCGCAGCAAAGCCTGTCCTACCTGCTGGTATCGCAACCTCCTACGGCTTTCACATCTCCCTAGAGATCTCCAGAAATCTACTGCTCTGATGTCACAAAAACCTCCACTGGGCTAAAATGAATTTTGTGTCTCCACGACATTCTTTATAAAGCCCCTAAAGGTTATTCTCTCAAGTACCCAGTGTACTTTGCATCACTGATCTGAACCTTTCGTTTCCGTTCTCCAGACCAACTTGCCTATTCTGATTTTTATGTTCACCTACGATTTTTAAAGAGTATGCCTAAAAAAGTATGAATAAAACAAGGGTGTGTCTGAAAATAAGTGTATCATACAGGTAGACTTGTCAGAGAATGAAATCTATATACAGAACCCACAGGGTAAAAAAATACCTACAATAGTGTAAAAATACAACCCAAAAGAATGAATTCCCAAAGTCCTGCTGAGAAATACCAGGTTCTTACATGTCAAAAGAACAAGGGAATCTACTTCAGAAATGGTCAGCCATTATTAGGGTGTGTGAATGGATGACTATTTCCTAAGCAGATTCCATTATCCTTTGGACACATAAAAATGTTGGTGTTTCTATTCAAAGTTGTGATTTTTCCTAGATGATTTGACCTATTCTCCCTTGCTCACTTCCCATCCCTTTACATTTAAGGGAGATAGCCAGGTAGCTGTCAATGATACATTCAATGGCAAATCCTGGATTGCTGTCAAATAAAGGTTTGCAGTCGATGAAACTCACCCAGACCTTGAACCTGCAGCCCAGAGGCATTTTGCAATTCCTTGCCCTGTTGCTGCTCAGGATTTACCTCTTTCTTCTCTTTCTTCTCCCCCCCTTCTTGTCCATCTTCTCCCTTGGAGCTGCCCTTCTTTTCCACCCACAGCTCTGACTTTTCCACCATCATGCGCAGTTTGTCCAGCTCTGACTTGATCACTTTGTAGTTCTCAACATCCTGGGCGGAGATAAGCAGCTGAACCTGCAATAAGGTAACATGAACAGCATCAACCCATTCTGCTCACACTGCTGCCTGAAAAAAAAATCCACTACAAATATAACATGAAACATTTATCCTTCTCAAATTATTCAAAGGTCCCTCAGCTCATTATCATAACAGCCACAATTATCTCAATCCAAAGATGCTTGTATGCACCATAACACTGCCTGTGGAATGAAAAGATGAACTTTCATTCAACATGCAAGGCTGTTAATGTGGCACTGACACATGAATGCTTATGGGTCTATGCACATGGTCCAGCAGAACTCCCTTCATGCAGGTTGCTTGGACTGCTGCAAACAGCGACAGTTTTTTGTTTTGTTTTAAACTGTAACTCTTCAAACAGGATCTGCTTTTTTTAATTGAATCAATGCATTACGGAGAGTTTTTTGAGAAACATAAATGCTTGTTTATTTGTTCGTTTATCAATCAATAAATTACTAAAGTATTAATTAGTGTACTAACAGTAATTATGAGGTGGCGACAAAAAAATACACCAACAGTTTCCAACAACCAAGTCTTGTTTGTTTTGTCTGCTGCTTCCCATCTCAGTGCTTGTGGCATTTCACACAAAAATGGTGGCTGGTTTTGCACCATCTGACTGAGGGTGCAGTCCTAAACTGAGTTAGGCTGGCATAAGCTAAGCCAGAAAGTTTGGCCAGCACAAGGGACACTGTAAAGTATATTTGAACCACTCTCGGAGTCAGAACAGTACACAGACATGCGCCATCTACCCTGACTCAGAGAGTAGTCCAAAAACGCTTTATGGTGGCGCTTGGGCTGGCCAAACTTTGCTGGCTTAGCTTATGCTGGCCTAAACTCCAGTTTAGGATTGCGCTCTGAGACTCACCCACATTACCCACTCTTGAAGATGCTGACATGATTGAGACATACAAAACTATGCAGGGTGTAGATGGAGTGGTTAAAGGGAAGCTATTTCCCCCTTCACACAACATCAGAACTAGGGGACATCCACTAAAGTTGAGCATTAGGAGAGTTAGAAAATAGTTCTTTACCCATTGTGTCTGTGGAACTCCTTGCCACAGGATGTAGTGATTGTGTCTGGCCTAGATGCCTTTAAAAGGGAATTTGACAGATTTATGGAGGTTACATAAATCTATGTACAGGTTACAAACTATGATGGGTATATATGTCTGCTGTTTATGATGGGTATAGATTAGCTGTTAGGGACCGGGTAGGGATTTTTTTCTGTCATTCAAATTGGCCATGGGTGGCAGGTTTTTTGCCTACTCCAGATGAGGGAGGGACAGTGTGTTTAGCAGATTTCTGCAAGGAGGAATAGGCTACCTCATAATGCCTGATGCAGGGGAATGGAAGCAAGATACAAGTGTCTTGCTGTCTTGTGTGTTCCCTGAGGCATCTGGTGGACTCCTGTGAGATACAGGAAGCTGGACTACATGGGCCCTTGGCCTGATCCAGCAGAGATGTTCTTATGTTTCTTTAATGTGTTGAGAGGTCAACCCTCAGATATTTAATATTAATTATATTAAATACTAGAAGTGGAGCCTTAATGAACCATGCTATCAATCCAAAGGCAAGTCACAACAAAGAGAAGAATAGCCAATAGTGAAGCCATGATTTCTATCACATGCCAGCTTCCTGACCAACTGGGAGGAAAAAGACATAGAGCACGTAAAGAGCTGCAGAAGTCACACTGCACTGAGGGATACCTGCTTAAAGGTGTGCAGAAGCTCCTGCCTTTGGCTGAAATGCTTGAAGAGAAGTTGCAGGGAGCCCGAGACAAGAGGGGGGTAGTCATGCATTGTTAAGTGGATCAGCACTCGGAGGAACATCCGCCCTCCTTCATCGTCCACTTCTAACATGCTGCTTGTTTTCCTGCACCCAAGTTTTTTTTTTTAAAAAAAAGAAGAAATCAGAACAAACTTTTATTAGAATCACCAATAAAATCAAAACTAGGAATTAATCTCAGGATCACATTAGATAGGAAAACTTCTGACATTTTATCATAATGCAGGTGTGCCCTGGTATCCACTGATTCGGCATCCATGGTTTCGGTTATCCACGGCTACCATGGATTCTGGGGCACCTATTAAAAAGATAGGGGAACATTAAACAAATCTCTTTTTTTACCTTGTTGCAGCAAAGCCACTGATGTTCCCATATCTTTAAAAAAAGTTACCCCACTATCCAGGGACATGGTGGTGCTGCGGGTTAAACCGCTGTTGCTGAACTTGCTGACCAGAAGGTTGGGAGTTGAAGACCACGCAACGGAGTGAGCTCCCATCGCTTGTCCCAGCTCCTGCCAACCTAGCAGTTCAAAAGCACTTCAAAATGCAAGTAGATAAATAGGGACCACTTTGGTGGGAAGGTAACAGCATTCTGTGCGCCTTGGCATATAGTCATGCTGGCCACATGACCATGGAAACTTGTCCTTGGACAAGTCGGTTCTTTGGCTTAGAAACGGAGATGAGAACCACTCCCTACAGTCAGCCACGACTAGACCATTTGGTTGCAGAGAAACCTTTACCCCAGTATCCACAGTTTCAGGTATCCACGGGGGAACCAGAACAGAACCGCAGTGGATACCAGGGCATGCCTGTAATGGTTTTCTGCGATCACTCCCAACCATCCAGGGTCTCCTGTATCTATTTTGGCTCCAAACATATACATGCTCCGTGGAAAAGATCTATAAAGAAACAATGAACAAGCTGACAAGAACTCACCCAACCCCAAACATGGCTTCAGCCTGCTCACCAATCCGGTCCAGGTTCAGTGTTGCAGCTGAAAGAAAAGGCAACATATAAGCAGTTAGGACTGTTGTGCACCATCAAGAGGCAAACACTCCATAAGATACCACATGGTGAACAGGCATCTGTTCACCATTAGCCATTACAGACTCCCAGCTTTTCTTCATCCCTTAAGGGATAGGTTCCAAGCTGAGATTCCCTGCCACCTGTGTGTAAATTCTTGGAAGCACACACCAGGAAATAACTATATGCCCAACATGGAATTTGCTGCATTTAAGCCTGTCACACCACTGTGATGACACAGAGCATGGAATGTCATCCAGAGATTGAGTATCTTTCTGTTTTTAGAGAATGAATAAGACACAGGGAATAGGAATATATTCCACAGGTCCATTCAAACAGGGAGAAAACAGACACAGAAGCTCACTTGTGGAATCAAAGGCCGGTGCTGTTCCATCTGCCCCACTATCCTGCATGGGGTAGACCTCCACAAATTCTTTCTTGAAGACAGAGAGCAAATAGGAGATCCTGTAATCCAGTCTTACATTCAAGATGAACTAGAGATGAGAAGAGCATGGGAGAGCAATTAATCTCCATACATTTCCATTTTTTCATCAACTTTAGCCTAGTCCCAACATCATGCATCCTTGTCCAAGTTCTTGTCAATAAAAGGCCCATCAGAAGTGGCAACTGGGTCATCGAGTCACTTGGTCCCAAGCTCACTCCGCAGGCTCCCCACCGACTTGCTCTCACCTGCAAAATTTCCAGGATTTTCAACTTGGTCTCCATCACCACAATGTTTTCGTTTTCTATGCTCCTTCCCCTGTCCACTGGCTCTGGAACTACCACGGCATTCATATTTGTGGAGCCAAAGATTGACTGCTTCCTGCTGAGCACCATGGTTGACATCATCTGACCAACACCATGGATAGACCTCCTGACATTCTTCCCTACAAAAGGAACCAGCAACCATATTCAGCCCAAGGTTAAAATTGGTCCAACATGCCCAGAGATCTTGCCACAAGTATGTGCTGAACCTCTTAACTGCCACTGCCTTCTCAACCTCAATTCAAATCAGAAAATAGTTTTTAGTAGAATTAGTAGAAACTAAAAATTATCTGCTATGTCTTTGAAGAGCAAAGAGAGCTCAGAATGCTTCTGAAAAATGTGAACAGTGGTTCACATTTTTCACTTTATTATACAGTTATTGGTGTCCCACGAATGGTCTGCAGGTGTGCTACAGGAGTTCAGGGAGGGGTCATTAGTAGCGCCATTGGGGGATGTGAGGCCACTCCCTGAAGCAGCATGGTGTGCCTTGTCAACAGCAACCAACGTAAGTTACCAATATGTCCTTCTCTTATTATTGATTAAAGTGAGAGCATTAACATTTGGCTCAATGATATCCGTCCTTAGTGAAAGCCCACGGGACGTACCAGCCATGTCGTCATTGTACATGGTCTGCATCATCAGCTGAGGGTTCTGGACACAGTCTATGATGCCGAGAAGGGTCCTTGTCAGGCGCAGCAGCTCACTGAAGCTATAGAAGCCAAAGTAGATGAGGTTGTGGGCAAGGCTGACAACCTGGGAAGAGAGACAGGCTCATCAGACAGCTGAAGATGAAAACAACGTACAACGTAAAAGTGCCCTTTTAGATCTGGGTGAACTGAACAACAATGTTGAACTCATGTCTTGCAAACGTAAATGCTTCACCTTGAAGTTGCCTTAAAACTTATTACTATTACCGTACTATAGGTGACAGAACTGAGGGAATCCAAAATCATAGAGGGGTTCTGTGTCCAAAACAAAAAAAAAACCCAAATAAAAGTAGTTGATTAGAAACTACCAATTGTATCTATGACTGCTGGTGCTGTCAAATGCCATTCAATGGCAAATGTGGCAAATATAAGAAGAGGTCCTCTGGATCAGACCAAAGGCCCTAGATGTTCATCTTCCTTTATCTCACAGTGGCCCATCAGATGCCTCAAGGAGCACACACGACAACAAGATACTTGTTTCTCACTGCCGTCCCCCTGCATCTGGCATTCTGAGGTAGCCTACTTCTGGAACCATACCCAGCTGACTTGAACCAGGTCCTCTTTGGTCTAACTAACATCCTGTAGTAAATCATTGGATACCAGGCAAGCTTCCGTCTGTGCACTATAACCAAGAGTGAACAAGGGAGCTAGAAAACAAACCAACCAGACCAGCAAAGACGTTTCTGGACCAGCACTTGGCCAAAATAAGCACTTGGCCAAAACATCATCTTATACAATTGAAAAAAACAAAACAAAACCACCTTTGGGGTCAGGCTTGCAATAAAAGGACTTGGCTGGCCATGGATTCTCTGCCATGGATTTACATTGTTCTCCACCTCTGCTATGACATGCTCCCCTAATACCTTGCCCTCTGAACTGGTAAAAGCCAAATTTGGCACTAGCCAGCAGAAGCCTTTTATTGCAAACACGGGACAATGGGAGGCAGCTGCAACATACATCTGTTGTGAAAACAATCTGGAAAATGGTATTTGGAGTATAACAGAGCGCTGAAAACCAGACTGCTTTGAGGAGGTGCACATTTCCATGCTTCAGTTTGTCACACAACAAAACTGAAAGAATCTGCATGACTGGAAATGCCCCAAATCACACAGATCCGATACTGTTACTGCCAACTGAAGCTGAGCCTGTTTAGTTCAGAAAACCACCCTTGGCTAGCTGACAATGGCTGGGAGATGGGAGCAGTGGCTGGTTTCAATTTCACTACTGTGCGAGATTACTGTGAGAAATTAAAGCATGAGAAATTATGGTGGGAAATTGAACAGGAATCATAAAATAGACTGAGTTTAAGAGGCTAAGAAATAAACAAAAAGGCCACAAAATAGCAAAGAGCCCAGCTATCTCTGCATCCTAATTTATACAGACACAAAGAGCATTAAGGGGGGAAATGAAAGAAAGCAAAGATACTCTGGAAGACCATGATATAACCAGATTTCTACACAGTGCAGACAGAGCCAATGAAATATTGGCAAGCATGATTTTTTTCCAGAAGCCAGTGTCTTAAGTGAAATAATACTATAATTCACAAGGTGAATGACGACTCCCGTGGTAAACAAAGGCAAGTTCTTCACCTCAAAAGTGAGCTTGTTCTTCTCCTCATTAGCAAAGGGCACTGCCTCACTGACCACATTGTTGAGGTAGTCCTCCACAAACTCCATGGTGCTGGCAAACTTATTTTTCTTGTCATCTCTTGAGCTATTCAGATTGGAATCATAGCTGCAGAAGAGAGAGAATGTCCAAAAGGATTATTACTAAAGGTACTTGTTTAATTTTCAGCAGAGCAGTAGCGTCTCTACGGGGGGGGGGGAGCTCCAAGTTTTGCAAGGAGCCTTACCCTGCCCTGTAAATCACTCCTCTCCCTTGTCGCTATAGCTAGTAAGTAATGCCAATACTTTGTGTTTCCAGTGAGGATTGGCTAACACGGCGAGGGAGAGGAGCAATTTCCACGGCAAGGTAAGGCTCCTTGCAAAACTTAGAGGTCCGCCCCCATCCCTGGGATGCTACTGCAGCAGAGACTACCTCAAGTCTCCTTGAATATACCGACAGCACAATCTTAGGAGTGTCTTCTCAAAAGTAAGTTCCATTAAGATCAATTGACTTATTCCAGTGTAAGTGGGTATAAGATCAGCAGCCTAAATTCTACACTTCGCTGACTGTTTTTATGGCCTCAGATTTGGGTGCACAGACATATCTTTTCCATATTATTATTATTATTATTATTCCACCAGTATTTTCTGATTAGTTATTACACCTGGGTCACTCACACTTATCTGGGACCAATAAGAAAGGTCGGATTTGGACCTTCTTCAACACTACAGTCCTCCTTCACCCATCCACCTTTTGCTCCCGATAGCCTTCTCATGCCTTACTCTTTGATGGTGATGGCTGTGGGAATCTCAGTCCACAGACGGGCAAACTTCACAGGCATCACTTTCTCCTGCGGATCCCTGTCCACATGCACGTGCAACATAAGATGGCAGAAGGAGGCCCGGAGGTCAAAAGGCAACATTTCATCTGCCATGCAGAGGAAAATGAGCTCCACTCCCAGTTGCTTGGAGATTTCCTTAATGGCCAAGTATTGCCGGTCCATGCACATACGGGCAAACAGCTTCAGCTGGTACCTGTTTAGGGGCAAAAGCAGCGTAGAGAAATGGAGAAGAGACCAAGAGAGAAGACAGTTAAGCACAAGCAAGAACAAAAGGGAAATAAAATAGCAAGAAGAAATTGCGCACTACTAAAGCCTGGGTCTGACCAGAATGGCATCTCCAACCCCTTCCCCCCTTGACTCTACAGAAGGACTGCTCAATAGGAGAAAGACTGCTCATGGTTCAGGCATAACCAACACAGGTGGGCAACAGGAACCAACACAAGAACAGCTTATCACCTGTAGTAACTGAGAACGTTCTCGTCGTGGGCATTCCCTGCTCGCGCTTCTTGGGCCAGCTGCCGGATGCTCTTCTCGTGGTGATCATTGTTCCTGTCACTCCAGGTCAGCCAGACCTCCTCTTCAGAAAATTCAATACTCAGGTATTCGTGAGTCTGGCTCATCTCCTTCACAGGCCTCAACCTGAAAATCAGAGTGGGACGTTGAATTGAAAGAGAAGCTTTTCTCCCAAGAGGAAAATGATGTCAGAGTTCAGAGGTTTCCTGGATACTCACTCAGTTTGGATGAGGATGTCAGTATTCTTAGGGTCCAGCACACACTTGCAGATCAGCTCCTGAGTGACGGGAATGGCTACATGGTTTGACACGCACAAGTCCGATAGATAGTCTAAAAACCTGTGGCACATATGAGAGACTCACATGTCATTCTCCATCCAGTGTGTTGGGAGGACGGAATGTCACCCAGCTTCTCTGAGTTATCATTGGCTCAAAAATTTAATCATTTTCCTCCCCATCACACATATTTTGCATAGTGATCAACATTTTAATTCCCAATACAATGAAAACATCTCAGAGTGCTGCTGGGAAAAAAATATAGGACTGTCTATATCTATATCTCCTCCTCATCAGATACTTACTATTGAGAAAAGCAAACATTTCTTACAACATTCCAATCTTTCCTTTTTATTACAAGTAGCTTTACATTTAAGGACCACTCCCCCCTCAAAAAAAACAAAACCCATGGAAGTCCTTTAGGCTAGCAATGCTCACCTCGTAGGCATTTCCACTGCATGCATCAGCTCGTCCTGATTATGCCCCCCTCCCAACCCTGCACGGTCTGGATGTCATGGATTCCTTTTGCTCCTGTTCCCTCCTCAGCCTCTTAAAGCCCATCTCCACACCAAGCTCAAGGAACCTGAAATGTCCTTTGTAGAACAGCTTTCCATCCTCTCAGGGCTCCCAATTCTTTCAACACTATCATCTTCATGACAGCCACGGCTACTCAGTTACTCTGCAGCATTCTCCAGCTTGCCCCACTATATTCAAAGCACTATATTCAAAGTACTAACATACCACACAAATCTAGTATAATGATTAGCTTGTGAGATTTCACACAACAGGGTAGAGCGCTTAATATTGCTTGCAAAGAAGCTACAAAGTGGAAGGGGGAAAGGAATGTGCCAAGAATTAATGCTTCCCTGAATCCCAGTTCACTGAGCTGCCTCAATGAGGTATAACCCACCTGGGTTCCCTGTTCTTTCGCACCAGGCTCACAAAGGTCTCCACCTCAGTTTTGGTGATGTGCTTCTCCAGCAGCTTGCGGTTGTTGTGCAAGAGGGCCGTTATGGTGTCTTCTGCCAAGATGTCATAGCCAATCTGGGACTGCATCATGCCAAACTGTTTGGCGATGTGTTCCTGGGACAGAGATCACACCTGGATGAGCAGGCCAGCCTGAGTTTTAAACTGCAAGTGCAACCCAGCAACATCTCTGCGTTAGAATCCCACAATTTAGCCACCAGAATGGGGGCATTTCTAATATATTAAGGCTGAAATAGCAGTTCTCTCATGTGTTGGTTGAAGAGAAAGGAGCCTGCAGAACAGATGAGAGCTGTTCACTTTGTTTCCCTCATGGTATATCTTCTCACTGTCTCCATAGGTCCTAGCAGACTAGAACTCAAAATCAGTAAATGATAATCTAATATCTCCTAAGGGTGGTCTGGCCCAATGCCAGCAGTACTTCTAGACCCTTAGATACAAGCCCACCTGGTTCTTGCGGTAGTCCTCCTGGGAGTGCCGCAGTACCCTGTAGCAGAGACGGAACATGTATTGATATGGAGCGTTCTTTTGGTCTGACAGTTCCTCCAGTCGCACCAGTGGGCCTTCTCCACCCTTGTCCTTGAATGGAGCCTTCAGGATCCCAAAGATCTACACAGCACAGAAAAGAAGTTGCCAATCCTGCTGAAAAATACCTTTTACCGGTTACTTCCCCATCATCAGGGCAGTGCGTGTCCTTTGCTTGTTTGTTTATTTATGAATACATTTAATCAGGATTCACCAGGGGACTGCAGGAAATAAGTAATTCTTTCAACCTGACCTGGATGGGAACAATAAGTTTTATGAGGTAAAATCTAAACATTATAAAACCCTCTTTACCTAGGCAAACAAGATACAGCAGATTAAAGGCCAAATCCTATCCAACTTTCCGGCGCTTGAGCAGCCATGCCAAAGGGGTGTGCGCTGCATCCTGAGATTGGGGGGTAGTCACAAGAAGCCTTCTCAAGGTAAGGGAATGTCCGTTCTTTTTCCTCAGGGCTGCATTGTTGCTGCAATGGCACTAGAAAGTTGGATAGCATTGGGCCCTACGTAATGTGCAGAACTATCGAACCGCTGCTAGGCCCTGCTAACGAGACAGAGGCACGCTTTAAGGTAACAGCCCAATCTTAATTAAATTCCTGCACGGTGGACACAGTGGCACCAGCACCAACTCAACTACTTCCTGTGGGAGAATTTCAGCTGCTGGACGTCTCCTCAGGGTAAGGGGACATTTGCTTCCTTGCTCCAGAGAAAGCCCCAGCAGCCACAATTGGTCAACTCAGACATACACCAGCAATATTGCTGCCACAAGTCCAAATTGATCCACGTCGGTGGATCAGGCCCAGGAAGGGAGATAGGATATGGTGCATGCCATGCATCAGCTGCAAAGGTATTCAAAACTCTCAGTTTAACAGTGCAATGCTCTAGTCCCCATCTCCAATTTCCCTCTGCAGTTTCCTTCCCCCTGGTTGCAGTCACCTGTTTCAGAATATTCTGCTCCCGCATGAGTTTCTGTCTCTCCCGGTTGGGTTTGGTAATGACAATATCCAAAACATTCTGTCCATTGTTAGATACATCACTGACAAAGAACACCAGATCCTCCAGTAGCTGGATCACAAACCTGCCAGACAAGTCATGGTATCATCATCATGTGAACTGAATCGCCTCAACAAATGCATGCAACAGTCTTTTGGCATTCCCATGGATGGGGTTCAGTGGAAACAACATGCATTCAATCAATGAACATAATTATTTCTCTAATTCCCTGGAGTTCAAAAGCAATTCATTTTCTGCACCAAAACCTTCCCAATTCTGCAGCAAATATCTTCAAATTATGAACCCAAAATTTTTTTTTGCAAATCAATGTGAAACACTCAGGGCATCTCAGATACATGAAGATCCTGCTTCCTTGCCAAAGGGCACTTTATTCTGGGTTTTCATTAGCTCTGCCTCCAAGGAGTCAGACTTAAATTGTCCAGGGATCCAGTTTCACCACCACCATCCTAAGCACTATCTCACAAGCCTCTGAAACATCGAAATACTTCTTACCTCCGGTCATTCTGGCTAAGGAACCCTTCGTTCATCTTCTCCACCACACTGGCTAGCATGTAGCTGGCATCATTGGCAAAATCTAGGTCCCTGATTTCTGACACTGGCACAGAAACAATGGCAAAAGCTTCTTTGTCTTCCTTTGTGGGACATGTGCCGAGCTGAAAAAAAGAATTTGGTCATTCTGTGTCACCAGTTTACTTCTCCCTGATAGGGACCAGGTCATCATGGCTTGCTGCTTTGGGCACTTTACAGCCCCTAAAGATATGTCCTGGCTTGTGATGCCAGGGAGTCCTGTTCAGTCCCCTCTTTGCTGGCCTGTAGGGGCCAAGTCAAGAAATGATTGTTCAAGGCAGCACTTGACTGGAGTTGGGGGGTCATTAAAAGTTCTGGGCTCTTTTTCGCTGCCTAGCATTACTGTTGATTGTGGGTTTTGTGGATTATTGCTGATGATGATTTTATTCCAAGCATCTGCTGTTTTCATTGCTTTTAACTGTTTTTGTTATTTGTATTGCCTTTGTTATTGTTGGGTAGTGCACCATTGCATTTTTTTTGTTGTTAACATTTTGCTTTGTTATAGTGCGCTGATGTGTCTCGAATGCCTTGTTGGGCACCAGAAAGGCAGGATCGAATATTTTAATAAACACACTAAAGCACAAATTGTAGCTCTATATTGCCACAATTATATGGCCAATCATCCTTCTAGCCTATAACCTTGTCTTTCGGCTTCAGCTGTACTGGATACAGAGAGAGCTTACAAGAAACAGGACAACTGTGGAATTATCTCTATCCTATATTATTAACCAGTGGCTTTTAGCACTCAGAGAATGAAATTGCATCTCTGACCATCCTGGATATTTTATTATTACACAATGAGAGAAGAACAAACTATAATGCAAGAGATACTAAAGTATTATAGAGTATGCTGTATAAAGACAACATAAGAACATAAGAAGAGCCCTGCTGGATCAGGCCAAAGGCCCATCTAGTCCAGCTTCCTGTATCTCACAGCGGCCCACCAGGTGCCCCAAGGAGGCATGAGACAACAAGATGCTTGCATCCTGTTGCCACTCCCTTGCACCCAGTACTCTGAAGTAGCCCACCACCATTGTAAGGAGGTTGCACAATCCATCATGGCCTATAACCCACGATGGACCTTTCCTCCAGAAATCTGTCCAATCCCCTCTTAAAGGCATCCAGACCAGATGCCATCACCACCTCCTGTGGCAAAGAGTTCCACAGATTAACTACCTGCTGGGTAAAAAAGTAC
This sequence comes from Lerista edwardsae, assembly GCA_029204185.1. Lineage (NCBI taxonomy): Eukaryota > Metazoa > Chordata > Lepidosauria > Squamata > Scincidae > Lerista > Lerista edwardsae. The sequence goes on along the minus strand of JAJKFI010000052.1, from coordinate 1,236,660 downwards.
TTCCTTTTATCTGTTTTAACTCTCCCAACCCTCAGTTTTAGCGGATGCCTCCTGGTTCTGGTGTTTTGAGAGAGGGAAAAGAACATCCCTTTATCGACTCTATCCCTTCCGTGCATAATTTTGTATGTCTCAATCATGTCTCCCCTCCGGCGCCTTTTTTCTAGGCTGAACATCTCCTGTCATGGTTCGGCAGAGGTGGGAAAAGGTACACCTCCTAAATGTCTCTAAGCAACAATATACCCTGTCATACCCTGTGGCTTTTCTACTCTTCCCTACTTACAGCTCAAATTACTTCTGGCTGAGGGAGACATACCATAAGTCGAATGGGCCGTTCTTCATCAACATCAATGGGCACATAGGTACTTTGGATCCAGGTGTTGGTGCAGAGGTGACGTAGTCGAACATAAGAGTTCCTAAAATCAGCACAGAATAGTTTATATTTCTAGGGTTCCCTCCATAACAGTCTTCATAAGCATGTGATCTGCATCTCCTCCCATTCTGAACAACACTGAACTCTGGGACACAGAAACTGCTTCTCACCACCATGCATGTGTAATGTTGTCTTAGGACAACAAGAAGAGAGAGGATACTGTGCTTGCATAAGCCTTTTTCATTGTATCCTAAAAAGGGTGCTTGCAGAAGGGAACACTCCCTCTTCAGTCCAATAGCCTTCTACACTTCCCCCCCCCCCAAATTGCTCTGAAGGGTCAGAAGATTCCATGTAGGTTTCGGGAGCAGGAGCAGGACACTCCACAGTTATGGAGAGATTGGCAAGGATTGCTATACTACCCATGTGAACATAAGAACCTTCTGTTCATACAGAGATGGTTAGGATACAACCCACTATCATTAATGTGACTGGAGGAGTAAAAAGTTAAGAAGTTAAGGAGTTGACAGTGCAGTCCAAACCCTCTTCCCACGGCCAATGCAAGCCTCTTGCGCTGACTGAGAGCTGTTGCGCATGTACTCTAAAGATCCGAGTAGCTCTTAGGGTTGGCTGGTGCCTACCCCGGGGGAAGGGCGCGAACGTGACCTTGTCCCGTGGAGACTCCAGAGCAGTCCCAACCTGTGTTGGATACAGTGCAGCTTAGGATTGCACCCTAAATGAAATTCAAGGGGATTTCATACTGATGTTCTCGGTATCTTTTATTAATTGAACAGATAACCTTGAGTGTCTCTATGTGTCCACATAGAGAATCAGGAGCAGTGAATTCTGAGGAACAATTTACCAATTACAATAGCCAACTTGTGTCCCTTCCTGATACCCCTTGTGCTCAATGTATGTCACAAGGCAGGTTTTGTTGCTTCATAGTTGAGGAAAATATGAAACTGAGGAAAAGAGGAATGATTACAAAAACTGGTGTTGACTCAAGTCAAATTCACAGATATTTGCTCAGATTATCTGAGTATTCTTGCTATAGCCACTCACCTAGGGACAAAGGAATCTGTCTTCTGAAGCGTAGTAGGATCCAGTTCAAAGAGGGAAGCAATGTCGTTGCCATGGGGCACAGCCACCAGTCGGTACTTGATCTTCTCCCCTGTGTTCCTCCGACTAGAGCGACTGGTTCCACCCTGTTACAAGGGGAGCAGCTTTTCAGTGTTGTGTTGGGGAGGACCAAAACTAATGCACCAAAATGATTATGACTGCTGTGCTATGGGATCCTCCAGGGTTTCTAGGGCTCCATGCCTAGAAATGCTTCTGCTTCTAGAATGGTGTTCACCTTTGCTTTCTCTAAGACATGAGATGAATCTATCTATCTATCTATACACACACACACACACACACACACACGCGCGCGCGTGTGTGTGTGTGTGTGTTCCACATAGGCTCTGGAACGCCTGGAGCGATTTACACCAAACTTGGTACGCATATGCCTTGCAATCTGGAAAGAAATACTGCGGGGGGTAAGATCCCCCTAGCACCCTCAGGGGTGGGGATGCGAAGGGGGTGCCATGTAAAAATGATTAAAAACGGCCGATATCGGTGTTGAATCCATAGTTTCTGGGGTCCCCGAGACGAGCGGTGATGCTCCTGATGCCGTTTGAGTCTGAGTTCAGCCCCCATAGGCATGGGGGGCAAGAAGGGGTGAAAAATAAAATGTCCACCATGACCTGCTGGAACGCCTGGAGCAATTTACACCAAACTTGGTACACATATGCCTTACGATCTGGCAACAAATACTGTGGGGGTACGACACCCCTAGCACCCCTAGGGGTGGGGGTGGGAAGGGGGTGACATGTAAAAATAATCAAAAACGACCAATATTAGTGTCGACTCCATAATTTTCAGGGTCGCTGAGACAAATGGTGACACTCCCAATGCCGTTTAAGTCCACGTTCAGCCCCCATCAGCATGGGGGATGAGAAGGGGTGAAAATGACCGACAGTGTCAAATCCGTAGTTTTTGGGGTTGCTAAGCTGGTTGGTGACAGTCCCAATGACAGTGATTGCAATTTCCAGTGAGACTTGCATTCTCGATCACAATCGACAAGTCACAGGGGCACTCTATTCAGTACTGTAGAGTGGATTTGAGATCGCCATGTTTTTCCCACAGACAACTTTATGTTGCTTGCTCAAGGGTGGGTTCACCCAAGCATTTATTTATTCTTGCTCCTGGCGGTGAAACTAAAAATGTTGTTTATAATCAAGGTTTGAGTTAAATTAATATTATAGTGAATTTGTAAAAGATTTTACTTTATAATTTTTATAATTAAAAATTATACTTTATAATTTTTATAATTTAAACTGTACTTATACGTTTAATTACCCGTACATAAAATTACTTCGATAGAATTCATTCCTTTTTTCTGTTTAATAGAAGCTTGGGATAAATAAATACCCGGGCAATGCCGGGTAAGGAAGAGCTAGTATTCTATTTGTTGGCTGTCAAGGATGGCATCTCTCTGTGCTGTGTCTGCCTTCTCATTTCTCTAATGAATGGGAGCCACAGAAAACTTAATGGCCATTCTCTGGGGATGTGGAAGGACCATAAAGACAATTTAAGAAAGGGTGTAGTTATTTCCATAGAGATCAATGGAAAACTAAAACTCATGTAAAAAGCTAAAACTAAAGTCAAAACAAAAATGAAAGCATTACTCCCAGTATGTTCCTAAGTCAAACCATTACCAAGGAAGTCAAATGCAGTTGAAGGCTTACCGACGACTTGGGCTCTCCTGTGTCTCCTTTGTAACTGGGGTTTTCCTGAAAAGTTGGTATGACAAAGAAAGGCCAGAGTGAATTGACAATGCAGCAGTTAGGGAAGCCCAAGCTGATTCTGCACCCACTGCTTAATATATGTGAGATATGGTGAAAATATTCAAGAACAACAGTATATAGGTGAGTGCTAGTGCAATGCTACTTTGCTCAAAGCTGGAGTGACTTGCCACTGCCCATAGCTTTCACATCACAAAAATGTACAGGCGTGCCCCAGTATCCACTGATTCGGTATCCATGATTTCAGTTATCCATGGATACCATGGATACTGGAGACGCCTATTAAAAAGATAAGGGAACATTAAACAAATCTCTTCTTTTAACCTCATTACAGGAAAACCACTGATGTTCCCCTATCTGCAAAAAGGTGTCCCCAGTATCCATGGTTTCAGGTATCCATGGGAGTGTCCAGAACGGAACCCCAGTGGATACCGGGGCATGCCTGTATGTTGCTGTACAGTCCTTATTGTATTATGTTTAAATTACAGAAAGGCTAATAAGTTTAAGGCATTAGGCACCCCAATTACAGCACAAATATGGCAAAAACTGTGCACATAGGGGCCAGTTTTCATCATGTACAGAAGAAAACCACTGCAGTATAAAATACTGCATCTTTGGTATTTGAATTTGGTATATCAGTTAAGTTTAATTTATGAAAATTGCAGCAATAAGTGTTGAAGGTGTAGGAGAGCGAAAGCTAATTGTATGCACATCAGGTGGGATTGCTCAGCATTGCAATAAGATTGTTTTGGAAGAAACTGTTAAATACAATATAACTGATGATTCAGTGTACTATTTGTCTTTATAGAGTGGCGATTCCTTTAGCATACAGGGATGAATAAGTTCAGTTGAACAACAAAGAACTGGTTTGAAATAGGATTACAGCTGTAAACATTTTAGTTACTAAGTAGTAGACAGCTACATCTGCCAATCCTCTTAAAGAATGGTGAAAACGTCTGAAAGGTATAGTAGCAGCCATGTCAGGATTACAGGAATGCTTTCATTTAGGAAATGGCAAACAGAAGGTGAAAAGCTTCACTTTCCCTAATGCTTTTCCAGGGTCAGTTGCCCTTTTACAACAAATCTTGGGTATGAAGAATGAAGTGCTTGAGTCTTTGGATTCTGACCCAGGCCTAAGGTGGTCAGGCATATATTCCAAAGTAGTCCTTTTAAAGGCAATGGAACTAACCTAATACAGGCAGGGTGATTAACACGGCTTGTAATGATACACATTCAAACGCCAGGAAACACCTGTACAAGCTTAGAGCCATTTCCGCTGCTTTTGGCTGGATGATTTCACTGTCCAGGTGCTCAAGGAAACAGAATTTGGGCAAAAGGGTTTTGAATGAACTGCAACTTGCCAAGCTATATTTCTAGAGCTACCTAAACAATGACATAATCCAGTGGAAGCGAAAGTAGATTTTGGCTCAAAGTGAACAAATACAAAAGATCCCTCCTCTGTCCTCATCAAGCAAAACCAGAGGTCAAAAAAATAAAAGATCTACGAAGAGGAAGTTTGATGAAATTGTTCAGAAGAGCCTGGAAAGGAAAAGAAGCTGGACGAGGAATTCAGGTGGGAAGAGCCCGACACGCAGACAAGGGAACAGACAAGCAACCATGTTTTTTATGGCTCTTGTCCCCAGGTTTTCCATTGCAGCTTCAAGAAAAGATAGAAGAACTATGAAAGGGGCTTAGAATTCACCCCAAAACTATTCCTACCAATACAGGCAAGAGAGCTCCCAAGAAAAAGGCTCCCCTCGCTATTGTAAATGCGTTACTTCAGCATAACCAGCCCATACAACATTTTAACTTCAGCATCGTTCTGATGGAGAGAGGATTTCACACGAAGAAGAAGCAAGCTTGTGGGCTTCTCTTAGATTAAATACCCCTTTTATCTTCCCAGGATTCCATTCACCATTTTAAGAGGCAAAGGAAAGGAAGATGTGCTGCTGCAGACGTTTGAGAACAGTCCGATATGTGTTCTCAGCGCCTGCTCCTGGAATCATTTGCATATAAATACATGAAAGCAGGGCTTTGAAATGCCTACTATACTGTTTGTGCAGAGTTTGTGGTCTTCAAAATAACTGTGGTCTGGAAAATCATATAATTGTGGTTAGATAAGGCACAAAGATATACTAAAGTGGCACACTATGAGACAGTTATTATTCTCCCACCACAAAGCAACAGGAAAGAGCTGCGCATTTTGCATCAAGGCCATTTGAAGAGCCCCGCTGGATCAGGCCAGATACCCCTGTAGTCCAGCTTCCTATGTCTCACAGTGGCTCACCAAATGCTTCAGGGAGTGCACAAGACAACAAGATACCTGCATTCTATTGCTGCTCTTTTGCACCTGGAATTCTGCTTCTAAAACTAGGAGGTTGTACATACCCATCATGGTTTGTAACCTATGACGGACTTCTAGAAATCTGTCCAATCCCCTTTTAAAGGCATCCATGCCAGATGTCATCACCACATCACGAGGCAATGAGTTCCACAGATTAATTTCCCTGCTGGGTTATTTTATCTGTTCTAACTCTTCCAACACTCAATTTTAGTGGATGTCGTCTGGTTCAGCTGTGTACAACAGCTTGGATCAGATCTGATCAGCAAGTGACAGGAAGATTTTCTCAACTTCAATTGTCAGAATTTTTTCACCTACAAGAAATTTCGTATACCTTCAGCTATAGCTTCCAGCCCAGGAAACATAGGTCCTGTTTAATTCAAAAGGGTTGACAGCATGCAAATGATGCAAAGAAAATGGATTTCCAAAAAGAAGTTGTTAGACATGCTAAAACGCATTGTGCTAACAGGAGGTCTTCCACTCCACTCCAAGAACAAGGGCTGCCACTCAGCAACATGCTTTTGTCTGCATAAGGTTCCAGGTTCAATCCCCAACATCCCCATATACAGCAGAAAATAATTCTGAAAGGCTGGATTGTCTGTGTCAAAAATACTGAGCTAGATGGACCAAGCAGAAGGCAGCTCCACAATACTGGTCTCAGACAGTAGTATTGCTAAAAAGAAGACAAATGCTAAAAGAAATAAAATAATCTGAAGTGTAGCCAATATCATGGTTAAAACCTGGTGAAAATTCGTTAGCATTTTTTACAGTAAAATCACAGCATAAAACCAGTGAAGTTCCTAGAAGCAGGGAGAAATGCTAAGTTTTTCAAAACTTAGCATTTTACCACCACCCCTTTCTAGGAACCCCACTGCATAAAACCATTACACATGAGAAAGTGAGGTACTATATCGATAATATGCCTTGATTTTGCTCTTCTAGACTCTATTTTTCAGTAGAGGAAAGAAGTAAATGATAAACAATTAGAAAATGGAAGCCAATGGGGCAACTCGAGGAACTCTTACAATGTTCTAGAACAGTGGTTCTCAAACTTTTTAGCACCAAGAGCCATTTTTTAGTATGACCATCTATCTGGGACCCGCTGGAAGTGATGTCATGGCCAGAAGTGCTGTCATTGTGATGCCATAGCCTGCTGCTTTCCTGATAAAGCAGCAATAATTTGGGTTATTTCTCAGCCATTTTCCAATAGCAAAGTGAATTCAAAAGAAAAAAGCCTATTGACAACTTTGACACAAGCAAGACACAGCTCTCCCCCCTTTCCACCATCCCATCTTCCCATATTTTAAATATGGCTGCTCTAGATGCTTCACAACCCATCTGAAATTGGCTCACGACCCACTAGTGGGTCCTGATCCACAGTTTAGGAACCACTGTTCTAGAAACGAGTCTTGTGAGGGTCACAGTCACCTTCCAGGTGATTGTTGTTTACTATGCGCCATCATATTGTGAAGTCACCAATAAAAGAGGCAGCATTTGAGGAATGCCAAAGAAGTAAAATCCAAGGTTTAATTTCACATTCCCATAACACAGGTCTTTTGAAAAGCGAGAATGCAATCGTTCTTGTGCTTCATTCAGTACAGTGAAAAGAAAGGAGGCCACAAACTGATCCTCAGTCAAAAAGAAGGCAATAAATATCCATCATGCAACAAAGTGTCGAGTTTTTGTTTAAAGCCCAGTTTGAGCATTTAGTTTTAAAAGACACTGTCAACCAGAAGAAAGAAGAAAGTGGCTCCTATTTTACGCAAAATGACTTGTCCTTTTTTCTGACTTCTTTTTTGCTAATCTATATATATAAAAACGGACGTGTGTGTGTGTGTATGTATGTTCCTTATACACGTCTCCGTCCCTTGACCCACGGCCACGAAACTTGGCACACACGTACCTTGCAGCCTGGAAGGAATCACTGCGGGGGTCAGACCCCCCTACAGCCCCCCGTTTTTCAGGGAGGGGGCCCGGATCGTCAGGAACCAAGGGGATGGCATTGGGCTACAGGTCTGCTGCCACCCTGTGGTCACAGACGATTCTGCAGGTTCTGTGGGAGGGCTGAGCAGCTCAGCTACCAGACAGAGGCAGAACAGAAAGCGAAACTAAATGCTTTGCCTGCGTTGCCTGACTGGCCCAGGGTGGAAAGAGCAGGATCCAGAGACTTCCAGCACCCAGTCGGATCTGAGAGGGGCCTATGTCCAGGGAGCTACCAGGCCACCTCTGCCTGTTTCTCATACGTCAGGGCTATCCTGCAACAGGGCCTGCAGACGGTAAGTGGGACCTTCATATTGCTCTCTTAGGTTAGGGTGTCCCTGTTTCCTCATTCATTTCACAGTGATAGTGTGCGTTTTGGGTTCCACATCAGCAATACTGTGTTATTTCAGGGACGAGTTCTATATGTCTATCTATGGATCTCACTATGTCATACGTTTGAGGGAGGTTTGTATATTTGTGTGTATGTTCCACCATTACTCTGGAATGCCTGGAACGATGTTCACCACACGTGGTGCACTTATTCCTTACGATCTGGACAGATCTACTGTGGGGGTAGGGCCCCCCTTACGCCCCCAGAGGTGGGGGTGCACTGCAGAACAAACTCATTCCTCCTCCTAATAGAGCCTGGGGATAAGGTCTGCCCCCGGGCAACGCCGGGTCACAAAAAGCTAGTATTATATAAATAAAATCTAAATGCTGACTCCCACGAAAAGCACACAATTAAGTAAAATAATTGATAATTAAAGCTGCAACCCAAAACACTTTCGCTAGGGATTATGTCTCCAACAGTTGATCTTATTCTGGAGTAAATACGGGTAGGATGTGCTGTATAGCTGCAATACTGTACTGTAAACACTTAATGGGGAGCTAGCCACTACACTAGACAACACGAACCTAGATCACCAGACGGGTGATTTCCATGTGTGGTTTAAGGAAATATTTTAATTATAGGTCCTTGTCTTCTTCAAGCCAAAGGGATGTTTCCCATTGCTTTCCAAGCTGCCCAGACCACAATCTACATATTACTTATTTGTTACATTTATTAGCTTGCTGTTCCTAAAAGAAGCCATTCTTCCCTACACCATCCCATTTTATTTTTCCAATAACACTGTGAGAACTGTTAGGTTGAGACCAAATGACTGGCTCAAGATTACCCCTGGCTGCATAGCACAGGGACTTGAATCATAGCCTGATACCCTAACCACTACATCACACTGGCTGTCTCACATCCATGCAACACCTCGCAACACTCTGATTTCTCTCACCTCGGCTGCCAGATAGTTCCCAGTGGCAAGGTGTTTAAAACGGTATAAGCCATTCCAGTGCCCAGCTCCACCACGGCACGGATCATGATGGACCACCTGGAAAAGAAAACGCAATGAGCTGCATGTCGAAGTGGAGGCAGCACTGTGTCTGATACTCGCCTTTATACAACTCCAACGAGAGTACAGAAATGCTTGGACCCTCTGGCTTTTCAAGGCCAATTGACTACCTGACTGTCCATGCCACTAAAGCATTAGAGAGCAAGGCCACATGAAAAGCACAGCCAAATAGCTGCTCGCTCTGTCAGAACTTTTAGCTTTAAAGAAGGGATGCCGTGACTTTTCCACCTTAGGACATTCCTCGGTTTTGGCTGGCTGAGGTCCAAACAAGAACCTTTCACTTCCTCAAGCTAAGTTCAATTGTTGCAAAATTGTGACTAGACAGGGAATAATACTGAAGCATTGTCTGATTATTATTCTACTCAAAACATTCTTGTTTTCTGTACTCTGAAAGCTCTTGTCTTATGTGTCTCAGCAGTAGCAAACCCTTGGCGAGACGGGAGGAGGAGCTTCATCTCAACACAAAAATTACAGCACGGTGTTCTTTTCACCTTGTAGACAAGCAATAGAAAAGTAACAGCTGCTGTGGAACTACAGGCACTCTACTTTCATCTCCACCTTTCCAGAAGGTAGCAGCTTCTTTCCTTTAACTGTAATACCCTGCTAACTGTAACCCCTGCTAACTGGGCAAGAGGCACTTTTTCAAGTGGTGTCCTCTTATACAGTACTTAGCAGGGGGAGAGCAATTGTCCCTCTTCACCCCAGCGCAGTGTCTTTCTCATGGCTGTTGCTGGTGGTGTTCTCCATTCTTTTAGATTGTGAGCCCTTTTGGGCCATTTAACGTTAATGTTATTATTTGCCTGTAAACCGCTTTGTGAACTTTGTGTTGAAAAGCGGTATATAAATACTAGTGATTGATTGATTGATTGAAAACGCACTTGACATACACCTGGTTTTTGACTCCTGTGGTGAAGTTATGCATCATTCCCTAAGAGGCAGCATCACCAGAACCCCGTTTCTCCCCAATCTCTTCTCTAGACCCAAGTGCCTCAGTGGGAGCTAGGCACCATCCACTGCTCCTGTGGAGTAAGTGGACTTCAGGTTACTCAGCCACTCAGTACTGTGATATGGGTTACTTTGCCTTAGAATCCGAAACTGGCAAAACTTTATATCATCCCAGTGCATAATTTCTACTCACCAAACAAACAAACAAACAAACACAACAAAACAGAGATGCTGGAATTCAACTCTGTCTGAAAACACCCCCTTTTGATAAGGAAACCCTTACCCCCATACACACAGGGCACAATCCTATCTTGGAGTTAGGCCAGCACAGTTAGGCCAGCACAAGGGACACTGAAAAATATATTGGGACCACTCTCTGAGTCAGAGAGGCCAGCACACAGGCATGCGCCATCCTCCCTAACTCCAAGAATGGTCCAAACGTGCTTGTGCCAACCAAACGTTGCTGGCCTAACTGTGCCGGCTTAACTCCAGGTTAGGATTGTGCCCTCAACGTCTGGAGACCTTCTCTACTAATTCAACACATGCTTTCATTTATTCCTAGGTCATACATTCCAGCCCAGGGTTGATCCGTGATACTGAAAACAGATGCCAGGGCTTTGTGAAACCTGGCACAAAGTAAGACACAGATTATCCTGTAAGCCAACTCAGAATGCAGTGCTGTTCTCTGCCACTTTTAGCTGAAATCCCCCTTCTTGTTATTGGACATTAGTCAGATTCATGGCTAGGATATAAGTACCAAAACACACACTTCTACTTTGTAAGTGTAGTAATGCATTCCGATTATACAGCCAGTCTAGGAGAAAATGTAACTGGCAAATACTTTGCAAGCATGCTGTGCCTGCAAATAGCCCTGAGGCGCACCTCAACTTCCCAGAGTGCATTGGAGCTGGTGGCAGACGTCGCTGATTGCCGCAAGGTTGTTCGCAGAAAAACGTGAAGCTTGCCCTTGTACTCATCACAGGTGAGAAATTTCTCCTGCTCTGCATGGAACAACCTGACCACGTCCCCCTGTCAGGAAAGGACACAAAGATCAAGTTCTATGTACAGGGATTACGAGTCCCTGCCTTTGGTGACGTATGATACATCAAGATAATGAAAGGAGATCAGTTTCTCTATAAAAGGCTATGCTTGCTGTGGAACCAGCATCTCAGAACCACAGCCATAAAAGTAGGAATTTAAAATACTGGAGTCCTTTCATGCATTCTGGCTTTTCTGCATCCATCTTATTGCAGTCAACTGCAAATACTTATGTCAAGTTTTGTTATACGATGCTTCCTATAATAGGTTAAATTTGGCTGAACAGAAGACAGCAACAGAATAAAATATAGTATTTCGTGGAGGTGTGGAGTGGGCAACTCTCGCCACTGGTTTACGACCTCCAAGTAAGGCCGTGTGGCCTTATATGGTGGCCCTCACTTCTGCACTGGCTAAATAGCCGGCGCAGAAGCAAGGAGACCCATTGTCTACCTTGCGCCTTTACCGAACATCCCCTTTCCCCGTGGAGCCTCTCACAGCTGCCCAGCTGCTGCGGGATGCAGCAGTAGCCGCTTGGCTACCACTGTGCTTCCGGGCAGTCAGACAGCTCTGGATTGGGCTATGACTCACAATGATCAGAGAAGGATGCTGTAATTCTATACATAGTCTCATTTAACTCAGTAATACTTACTTCTGAGTAGATTTGCATAGAATTGTTCTGTTAATTGTGCAAATTTTGCTTTCTCTCTCTCAATAGCATCATTCAACATCATTTTAAACACTGGGGTTCTAAAAGTTTTTCATAAACCTGTCCTATTGTCTATAAGAATTAACAAGCAGCAAGAATGCATCTGTGCCCATTTGTCTCCAAGAACTACTCCAGCCTGACAGACACAGGTTCATTACCCCTTTAAGCACTTCCTCCATGTAGTCTCGGAACTGCATAAACAGGTTGATCTTCCAGCTGGTGTTGCAATTGACAGAGTTCACCTAGGAAAGAAAGACGCTTTTGAGAGGGACATACAACATGTGAACCAGGCTCCAAATTAAATCCCATAAGAAAAAAAACCCCAAACAGGTAAACCAGGTCATGGTCAACTTCAGATAGCTTCCTTCCTTGAAGTTCTTGATACCTCTTTGCATCCAGGGTTGTCAGCAAGTTCATAGTTACTGGCATGCAAGGGCTGCCCGGCGTTCACAGGATTCAAGATCACTTTGTCTCCAACAACTACCTGAGGAAGGATAGCAAAGCGGTTAGGATGTTGGCCTGAGGTGACAAGGGCTCCCCTAAATCTTCACCAGGCAGCAATCTATAGATTAGGCATCCCACATTCTCTGCCAAATTTTTACTTGCTTGCTTGGATTACACATGCACTTTTTTACCTCAAAGAACGGGGTGATTCATGCATGCATGTAAGCCACCCAATAGCTTCTCAGTTTGTACCTTGTTTCTCAGGGCACAACCCTAACCTGGAGTTAGGCCAGCATAGTTAGGCCAGCAAAGTTTGGCTGGCACAAGGGACACTGTAAAGTATGTTTAAACCACTCTTGGAGTCAGAGAGGCCAGCACACAGACCTGCGCCATCCTCCCTGACTCTGAGAGTGGTCCAAACACGCTTTACAGTAGCCCTTGTGCTGTCCAAACTTTGTTGGCCTAACTATGCTGGCCTAACACCAGGTTAGGATTGCACGCTTAATTACTTGCAGCTGAGCATTAGAATTGTGTCAGCTGAATGGCAGTTTGTGTGAGGTGATATGAAAGTTCTGTCTGTGGTGTTTGGTCTTACAAGGGCTGTTTCTCACATACAAACCATCACTTGATGTTGCAGCCCTGAGTGATGGATCAGCTTGTGCGAATTTGCCTGATTTTCCACAGCGTTCCACCTGGATGCAATGCCCTCAAAACAACCTCTCCCCCATTGGACTTGGGCACAGGAAGTACACTGGAATTAAGTTTGGGGCTGTCCATCTTGGGAGCTCGCACTAACTCCCCCCCCCCCAATATTCCTTATCTATAAAAGTGACATCAATCCCACTGGGAAATGGGGAAACTCAGGACCATTCCCATCTGTAAAGCCCTTGGAAATTTACAGCTAAAAGCGTATAGTCCCAGAGTATAATTACTGGAAGCCATGATATTATTTTCCACCTCCTCATCGCACACTCACATTATCTCCATTGCTCCTCAGTTTCCAGAAGGGTTGGATGAAGAGCCAGGAGCCTTCATTGCCTGTAGCATCAAGTGTCACTCTCATGGCATTCTTCTCCAATAAGGCAGGAAGGCGCTTGTTTACCGTCAGGTATTTGTTACTCTTCATATGGAGAAGCTGGAAAACCAGAAGGAATGCAAAGCAGTTGTCTCCTAACTAGGATCTTGCACCTTGCTCAGCAACACCAAAGGATGGTGAGAAAAAATGGATCTGCCCAAATTCAGCAGCCTCAGTATAATCTCTCTTGAATTATTCAACTGCAAGTCATTGCTATGGTGGAGACTCTACAGGGTTCAACCCTTACTCCATGTGGCTCTATCTACTGCTATACCCCAAGGCCCTTTCATCAAAACCTCAAGGCTGACACAGAGAAGATGAGCTCGAGGGCAGGCAACAAAAAAGCATGATCATAAAGCATGATCATGATCCTTGTCTTCCATTCAATGCAGTGCTTCACAGTAGACCTAACTGGTAACCTGCAGTCATTCCCACACACCCCAGGGTCTCAGAACAGTGCAGGAGAGGAGTGATTTCCACTGCAAGGTAAGGCTTCTTGCAAAACTTAGAGATTTGCCCCCCCTTAGAGCTGCCTCTGTACATCTGTGATACTTTATCCATTGTGTCACAGACAAAAAAAACCATCACTTGATAACCCTTGGGCTTACCTCAAGATAACACTTGGGCTACCTCAGCTGGTAAATTTGGGACCATTCTTAAAGGGTACCAAATTGGCAGTTATTTAACAGTCTATTACAGTATATGGCAGAGGGAGAAATACACCTATTTGGACTCTTTTCCACAGGTACCAAAATATTTTAGATTAATGATTCCCAAAGTAGTTGGACTGCTGTAAGTGCTGGCAGGGATGGAAACGGGCTGGGGTGCCTGATAGTGCTACAGCTATCATAGCACTGCGGACACCCAGGGGGTTCATACCTGACCTGGGGGGTCACATCAGCCTCTGGAATGGTTTGGGAGGCCCACAGCCCCCTCAGCAGGTCTCCACGATGCTAAGAAAAGTTCCGATCAGGGATTGGAGAGCACTTCTGGTTTTCACGTGAAAAGGGGGAGTTTCCCCTTTCTGGTTTCCCCTTAAGGGGGAATGGCCCTTAAAGGTTCCCAATGGTGAGTTGCAACCCACACTTTGGGAACCACTGTCTTAGACCATACCCAGCCTCATGCTGAAAATACCACTTTCTGCCCATGTTATACATGTGTTCTAAGCTGTAGGTTCAGAAAGGAGTTCCTGGGTCAACGGGAGAAGAAAGATGACACTCCATACCTGTATGACGCTTCCATACTTCACCACATCCCCGTGCACCTTCTTATTCTCCGTTTCATTCTGTTTCTGTTCCATCTGAGCTGCATGCTGTTTGGAAACACACACCACAGCAAAGTGAATCCAACAAGAATGGAGAAAGAGCAGAGAAAGTGTGACAAAAGAGGGTCAGGAGTCAGGAAACGTTTCTCTGATCCAGCTACAGCTATACATGCATGAGAACAAGTTTCTATGTGCATATGCCTATCTGAATGATAAACCGTGGGCAGAAATGCATCCTGGGTACAATAGTTCACCTCCCAGATATAACATCGGGGCTGAATGCTTAGAGCTCTTTCTAAAAACATGTCACTATGAGTGAGAGATTGTGAGGAGTTCACCCCTCTTCACCAAAAACAGTACTGGATTAATGGTAGAGTCTGTATTCAAACAACCTCTCTCTCTCTCTCTCTCTCTCTCTCTCTCTCTCTCTCT
>JAJKFI010000052.1:1211809-1221809 GCA_029204185.1 Lerista edwardsae | reverse complement strand
TGTGTGTGTGTGTGTGTGTGTGTGTGTGTGTGTGTAATCTTAACCTGGAGTTAGGCTGGCACAGTGAGGCTAAGAAAGTTTGACTGGCACAAGGGACACCATAAAGTATGTTTGGACCATTCTCGGAGACAGAGAGGCCAGGACACAAATGTGCACCATCCTTCCTGACTCCAAAGCACTTTATGGTGGCCCTTGTGCCAGCCAAACCTTGCTGGCCTAACTGTGCCAGCCTAACTCCAGGCTCTCTCTCTCTCTCTCTCTCTCTCTCTCTCCCTCTCCCTCCCCCCCTCTCTCTCTCTCTCTCTCACACACACACACACACACACACACACACATATACTGTAGACTCAGATTATTTTTAAAAAGGAGTATTTATTAAGGGTATTTTAAAAAGCAGTTCACGGGCAACAGTTGATGAATTTCACAGTGTGAAATGAAACATAGTAGGCTTGTAAGATGTTTTAAATGTCAATTTCAGCCAATCTTTCCACTAACATTTTACGATGAATCAGGGGAAAAATATCTGCTCTCAAATGCATGTGCACATGTGTGTGTTCATGCATTTATGTGTTTGCAATCTGTGCAGCATGTCTGTGTTATTTTTGGAAAATTGTTCTTTGCAGTCTGGGAAGGGTGGTGTCCCCTTTCATCTCACGAGTGATTCATCCAGCTGTGACAACCACAAGTCTTTAAAATGATTTATGTACTAAATCAGATGATTAATGAGATACACATTAGGGATGCAATATTTAGTCAGATCATCCATCAACGTAACTGACAAAAAACATTTTGACCAAATTAAAAAGGTGCTCCCAACTATGTTCTAAAAAATGATTATTTTCAGTACAAATACCTAGGAAAACTGGAAGTGGCAGCTGCCTTCCTCGGAGAAGCATTAGTCCCCCTTCACTCATATACAAAAGGAAATGCCACTTCCAAGATGTAGCAGAGCCATGTGCATGCACATGATTTACCAAAAAGTAGCATAGTTACAGGGGCCAGTGAGGTGAGTACTGCAGGCACCTGGTCCACCGTGGGCACACCAGCGCTACAAAACGAGGAAAGAACATTTTTCCTTTAGAGTGATTCTCTTCATGCTTTCAGAAATTTCTGCAGATGTGATTGATTGAAATGAATAGGATTAATCAACTACCAGCATTTATTTAATCAGGCAACAGATCTGCTACTAATGTCTGCATAAATCAGTCATTAGAAAACATCAAACACTACATTGGCCATTTGATGAGAGAGAGAGAGAGAGAGAGAGAGAGAGAGAGAGAGAGAGAGAGGCGCACTTTTTAGTTTTTGGCTCAATAAAACCAACTATGCACATGTTTTAATTTTATCTACCCTAACCAAGACGGGCGAAGACTGAAGGCTAACTTTTTCTGAAATCTATCTTTAAGTCTGGATTTTCCCCACCCAATAGGATCGACATATTATTCAATAGGATCACATGAGGAAAATCCCTGCGGCAGTCTTCATGGAGTGTCTTCCTTTGTTTGGTTGTGTTTGTTTAAGGATTTATATCCTGCCTTTCACATAAGGCTTAAGCTAGCTAACAACATTGCATAACTCTCAAATAATAAAATAATTTTCAAAAACACAAACACAACGATTAACAAAGCAGCAAATTAAAAGCACCAGTGAGTCAGCTAATGAAACAGCAGTCATCCAATCTGAAAGGAGAACGTGATATTATGAGACGCTATCAGAGACAGTGACAAGCCCAAAGCTACAGCCTATATACGCTTACATAGGAGTAAATCCCACTGAACTCAATGGGGCCTACTTGCAAGTAGACATGTCCAAGCCTGTGCAAGAGAACAACATGCCCTTGTCCTGGTGACCACAAGATAGTAGTCAACGTGCCTGGCAAGGGTGTTCTATCAATCGAGAAGAACCACAGAAAAGGGCTCACTCTCCACATTCCACTTGCCTGACCTCCAAGGACAGGGTCACTAGAAGAGGAACATAAGAACATAAGAAGAGCCCTGCTGGATCAGGCCAAAGGCCCATCTAGTCCAGCTTCCTATATCTCACAGCGGCCCACCAGGTGCCCCAGGGAGGCATGAGACAACAAGATGCTTGCATCCTGTTGCCACTCCCTTGCACCTGGTACCAGTAGCCCAACACCTTTGTAAGGACCTATAGGCAATCCATCATTGCCTATAGCCCACAATGGACCTTTCCTCCAGAAATCCGTCCAATCTGTCCAAGATTTTAACTGTCTCAATTCCGCTTCTGGGGGCACAATCCAACAGTCCATGTGTGTTGCCTTGGCCCTGAGCTGTTGTGAAAGTGCCAAAAGGCACTTTCATGTCAGTGCGAGTACCACTGGGCCGACACTGTCAGCCCTACTGCACAGGCATCGGTAAGCCGCCCTTGTGCTGGCCAATTTTGGCCAGCACGAGGGCTTTTTCTGGGGGTGGGGAAGGCGGGAGGGAACGGAACAGGGCGGAAAGAGGGCATTTCGGTGGACAGGACAGCCCGGGGAGGGGGGAGGAGCCCAGATCCAGCAGTTATGCCAGATCCAACACCCCGTCCCCAGGCCAAGTGGCCCTGATTCGGGCCTGATCCGGACCGCTGTGGCCTGCACCTACTAAATAGCTGGTACAGGTTAAGCAGCCCTATACGGGCTTGCCGCTTGCCCCGTGGAGCTCCAGCGGCCTCATAACCTGTGCTGGATACAGGGCAGGGCAGGGCAGTTAGCCTGCCTGCTCCAGCGCAGGTTAGGACAGTGCCCTTACAGTGCAAATTGCAATCCTATGAGCATCTACTCCGTCCGAGGTAAGGCTCTGACTTAAATAGGACGTATCCCAGGTAAGTATGTACTGTATAAGACTGCAGCCTGAGATAGCAGAATCATTTTAACGAAAAATTACATGGGAACTTGCCCATCCGTCCATTAAGCTCTTTTCTCAACTCACTTGAGGATGAGGGGGATTTAGGTCTGATGAAATTGCCGGT
Organism: Lerista edwardsae; assembly: GCA_029204185.1. Classification (NCBI taxonomy): domain Eukaryota; kingdom Metazoa; phylum Chordata; class Lepidosauria; order Squamata; family Scincidae; genus Lerista; species Lerista edwardsae. Next base: position 1,218,839 of record JAJKFI010000052.1, on the reverse strand, counting down.
CAGATCAGTATCGAATAACTGGTGAAGTGATGAGTGAGGATTTCTGAGCCTGCCCTGGAAGAAAGAGGAGGACTTGTGCATGCAGAAGAATGCCCTGTGGTGGACAGGCGCCTTCATTTGCCGCAAGTCAGTTGCTTCGAAAGAAATGCACCAGAAGCAGCCATCTTCCAGGGAGGTGGTGCCTCAACCAACAAATCCACCTTGGCAGAGGCTGCCGTTTTAAGGATGCTTCACTGGCAATTCAAACTCTTTAGAGCTGCTACTGCTACTTTCACTGAAGGAAACCCTTAATCTCTCCAAAACACTGGATTAATATTTGACTCGGTTTCCAGTCTGGCAGGAAAGGAGATGAAAGCAGAGCACGCACAGCTTGGAACAGGCCTCCATAGAAATCTGAGCAAAGGGAACTGCAAGAAAAATAAGCAAATAGGCCTGGAGGCTGCTGGGCCTGGTTGGGAGTACAAAAAATACAGGAAGGAGCAGATATTGAAAGGGGTCCAGGTATGGGAAACCAAGAGAGTGTGCCTGACTGACAAAGTGCCACTCCTGAGAAGGGAACAGGAAGAGGAGCAAAGACAGCCATCAGTTATAAGCTCCTCTATGGATCGCAAGAGTCTTTGGCTGTAATCTTATACACCAGTGGTTTCCAAACTGTGGGTCAGGACCCACCAGTGGGTCACAAGCCAATTTCAGGTGGGTTGCAAAGCACCTAGAGCAGCCATATTGAAAATATGGGAAGATGGGATGCTGGAAAGGGGGAGGGCTGTGTGGTTGTTTTGCTTGTGTCAAGGTTGTCAATAGGCTTCTTTTCTTTCAGATTCACTTTGCTGTTAGAAAATGGTGGAGACAAAACCCAACCTCCTTCTGCAACCTCAAGAAAGCAGCAGGCTCTGGCATCACAATGATGGCATTTCCAGCCATTACCTCACTTCCGGTGGATCCTAGACAGACTGTCATTCTAAGAAGTGAGTCCCGGTGCTAAAACGTTTGAGAACCACTGCTATACACACTTTCCTGAGAGTAAGCCCCACTGAAGCCAATGGGACTTAGTATACAATGTATACAATGCTAAGTATACATGCATAGGATTGTGCTGTGAGTTTCCTATAGCTACAGATGTTCTTAAACATTATTTTTTCACAGATTTCATTTTTTTTCAAGGAGGAAAATGCAGAAAGAAGTATTCTGTGTTTTTATTCCAAGATTGCATTTATATAGATTATAATCCCTTAAAAAGTGTACTAGGTAGGTGATATAGATGGTATAGTATCAGCAGATGCAGCCACAGTCATTATCCATATACCACCACCCCAGCCTAATTTTCTTGCACATTTCCCAGATTATTTATTTCACAGATTTTGGGGTTTCTCTTGACTTTTTACAAAAATGAGAAGTGCAGAATGTGGTGTTAGGTGTTTTTATTTAGTTGTCATAAAAAAAAAAATCACGCCTCTACTTATAGCCCATTACAAAAAAAAAAATTGAGGTGACAGTCTTTACTCACATTCCACAAAAATAGCATAGAATTAGTCCGAGTCTTAAGTGTTGGGTTTTTTGTTTGTGTTTTAGACAAAAGGCTCATGTTTAGCCCTCACAGCTGGGAAAATACAGATTAGGTGTAGTAACATCAAACAAAGTAAAAAATGTGACAAAACAAACACCAAACAAGCACAACTTGGTCCTGGCATGTGTATGGCTTTTTTTCCAAACTATTTGAAGTCTCCGATCCAGATCAGGCCTATGAAGGGAGACATTAATTTGCCCTGGAGGAAAATGCAGAAGAGTATCAAGGTTTCCATTGGTTACGGCAATGTTTCTCAAACTTTGGGTCAGGACCCACTTGGCTCCTGATGTCAGGTAGGCGGTGGAAAGCTGTGAGCAGTTATTCTGGAAGCTGTAGACCTTCCTTGCTATATTCCTTTTGTGAGTGTTAAGAATTTGAATTTTCAAGTGTGGGTTTTTTGTTTGTTTTTAATTCAGGGCTTTTAAATAATATTTTGTCCTAATCTTGCTTTCTGTCTGAGATGTTTCATGGTCGTGAAATTGCTGCAGCTCAAGAATGCAAGAATCCCGCATTCCTGGAGAGTCATTTGATTACATCACAATGACCACACTTCCTGCTTGATGATCTCACTTCTGGTTATGATATCATTTCCAGGTTAATTGTATCACTTCCGGTGGGTCCTGACATGGGCGCCATTTTAAAAAGTGGGACCCACAAACCTCATAATGTTACATAACAGTGATATTTTCATTTTTTTGGCCGTAACTTTTGATAGAATGGATATATTACCCGCTGGTTTTTTAATTGCATTACTCAAGGAAGTCCACACCCAAAAGTACATAACATGATGGCATGAGTCCCTAAAACTGTGATTTAAAAAAAAGCAGTTTTTACGTAAGTTGTATGTTTGGCATAACTTTTGATAGAATAAAGATTAATATCTTTATTAATCACTCTGGTTTTTTCATTGAATTTCTAGTGAAATTCCGCATCCAACAGTATATAACATGATGGTACTATTCCAATTTTAACAAACCACAATTTTAATCGCATTTTTAAGAAGCAATGATTTTTACATAAGTTGCATTTTTGGTTTTTTGGCCATCACTTTTGATAGAATAAAGATATTATATTCCAGTTTTTTTAAAAAAAAATTGCTTGTGAAATTCCACATCCAACAGTATATGGTATATTAGTCCTTAAAACCACAATTTTAGCCATTTTGGTCTCAGAGGAGGGCACTTGGGGCCATAGGTAGCTACGGTACTGACTACACCAACACTCATCTGAGGATCTTAAAGCATGAGGGGGAACAGATTGGAAGAAGACTTCCTTCTGATAACCCCAGTGGACATAATGTGCTATACCCAGCCACAGCTTTGTGCACCAAGGTACACACTTTTGCATGAATGGCTGTACCTGAGTTCATTATCAAATCCACAGTCTGTGTACACTGTCGGTGTCGAATCTAACTGAATAGATTACATGAGTGTATCTGGGTAGAATTCAACATGTGAACAGCTCTCAATCAAGGCAAGATGTACTTTTGCCATTTCACCTAGAATCAGCTAAGGCCAGCTGTGATACCACCACTCAAATTCAAGGATTTTAGAGAATAATGTCAGACTGCTTCAGACACTTCTTTTACAAAGTAGTGAGACTAGATGTCCTTGTGTTATTTCTGTGCTGCTACTATTTTAGGAAATTATTTCCTCTGACTGAACTATTATTATCTGCCTAACCTGGAAAGGAGAGGTGGGGAAGGGATAACAAATTAGAGCCTAATCCTAACCTGGAGTTAGGCCAGGACAGTTAGACCAGCAAAGTTTGGCAGGCACAAGGGACACTATAAAGAATGCTTGGACTCTTCTTGGAGTCAGAGAGACCAGCACACAGATGTGCACCATCCTCCCTGACTTGAAGAGTGGTCCGAACACGTTTTATGGTGTCCCTTGTGCCAGCCAAACTTTGCTGGCGTAACTGTGCTGGCCCAACTCCAGGTTAGGATTGCACTCTTAGATTCTTCTGAAGTTGACTACACAAGCCTCTTTTTCAGCCCATGTCCTGTTTGTTACTCCAAACATGCAGGCACTTTTAAAGAGAGCAGATACATTTTAGGAGTTTTTGCTATTTTAAAGCCTGTTTTAAACATGTGCTTGATGCTAAAGTTTTTTGTTCTTCTTTTGAAGTGAGTGATGTCTTTTTATTTCACAATTTTTATTCATGTTTGGTTTGAATTAAAGTATGCTGGGGGCATGGCTCAGAAACCATGATTGGGAGATTCTAAAGAAATAATTGAATAAAGAAATAAGGCAGGAGAGACAATGAAGAATGAGGTGATGCCATGCTTCTCCTAACACAAAACATCCCTTCCCTTTCCATTATCATACGGAATGTGAAATATTAATTTACTAATTTGTCTCCATGCAGGCTTACCACAATTGTTGATGATGGCAATTACTGTTTTAATCTCTTTATACAAGGTGAAAAGGCACTGGCCAGAATCCAGAGATCCAGACACACAGCAGAGTCTCATTGTTGGTTATGGAAAAAACACAGGAAACGCAAGTGCAAGCTGTTCTATAGGCAGGGCCCCATGCAGTCAGCAATCACATCATGCAAACACAGAAGCTGGTACTGAGCACATACTCCAGAATCCAAAGAATCTCAGCATTCTTCTTTTAAAGCAAGTGTTTTGCTCTTAAAACTCTAATGGACTTCGCCATTTCAAGGCCATGCTTACAAAATCTAAGAAGCTGAGATTAAGGGAGCAGGGATAAGCTTAGGGTTTCCGTCTTTAGCAGGCTGTCACATCGAAAATTTGTCAGTGAAGCTTTTCCTGATTTGGAGATAATGGAAATGTTTTACCAGCTAAATGTTAGTACAGGCATGCCCCAGTATCACTGATATACTGTATACTGGGACGCCTATTAAAAAGATAGGGGAATATTACACAAATCTCTTTTTTTACCTTGTTGCAGCAAAACCACTGATGTTCCCCTGTCTTTAAAAAGGTGTCCCCAGTATCCATGGTTTCAGGCATCCATAGTGGGGTCCGGAACAGAACCCCAGCAGATACAGGGGCATGCCTGTATACGTTAGTGTTAGTATATGAACAACTGAATTTTCAGTGCTCTAGATGGTGGTATTTCACTGTCCTGTGAAGCACTGCCTCTACCCATGCCCATCAGACACAATAATCAAAATAAAATATTATTTACCTTTATAAATGTGCAAAGTAATCAAATATGCAAGGCACACATTTGCATAATGTACATAGGCTGCAGAATCTGGCTTTCCTTAACACAGAATTTTGATTTTTCTTTTTAGAAAAATTTTGAAAAATCTAAAAAAATCTTTTTAGAATCCACAGTCCTAGGTGGAAGTAACCTTCACAAAACTCCTGTAGAAAAAAAACCCTGCAGAAAATCTATTACTTGATGAGAAATTGGAACCAGCAGCAATCAAAAACCAATCAGAAGACAACCGGAAGAACCAAGCTGGCCAGCTCCAGCTCCTTGCAGCTCAGATGCTTCCACCCCTAAGAAGGGGGACATCAGCAGCATGCAGTGAATTTGCTTCTGCCTCTTTCCTGGCAATAACTAGGCCCTCTTTCAACTCACTTCCATCAAATTCTGCCATGGTGCCGGTGTTTCAGCCACAATCCTGTCCAGTTTCTAACAAACAAAGTTTCAAAATGGCAAGGCAACTTCTTCAATTTTGATAAGATTTCATTAAGCCAAAGTTTATACAGCTGATTCAATGTATAATATATTTTGGTTGCAAATAGATGATTTCTTGTGAGCAGAAGCTGGACCATATTTGGAGAGTGTGTATATTTGTGCGCGTGCCCGTGCACACAGATACAGTAATGTAAACATTGATCGGAATCATTCCTCTTGCGAAAGGAAAATGCCACCAAGGGTAGACACTACAACAGTATGGCAAAATGAAATCCAAGAATCTTCTTGCCTTGCCATTTGATTCACCAGAAAGGAATATGGTTAGTTGATACCATGTTGTACCTGAAGTTTCTGTAACAGCACCACATCAGCTATTTTGTCCTTGTCCTGCTTGGTTTGTTTGGCTTTCCAGTACTGCTTCTGGGCAGAGTAGCGGTTCATGGGGCACACTCTGAAGAGGCAATCTGTAAAGGGAGATCAAAGAGTTAGAAGGATCATCTCATACTAATAAGGAGGGCTGGATCTCCCAGTGCCCAAAACGGTGAGTCAAATGTGATTTCCCCAAACTGGCGATAGGCCAACCTCTGCACCTTCACTCCATGGCTTGGAAAAAGGGAATAGAGTGGAAGAGGAGAGGAGAGTGGTAGGCTAGAGAAGCTCTAGTGCCCCCTGCTAATCTGCTGTTGAGGCAACCAAATGACTTCATGGATGAGCCAGACCTGCTACTACCATGATGCTGTTCTAAGAATTCTACCTATTATTATTAAGCAGTGTTTTTCTGTGACTGTACTTTAAAATATATGGCATATTCTACCTATAAGAGATCAAAACATGCTGAAAAAAGCAAGACTCTTGGTACGTGTAAGTCCAGCTTCATTTGCAGAACTGAAAAATAATCTTCACATTTTGCTTGCAGAAAAAAAAGCAGTGTGAGAACAAAGCATCCCCTCCAGCTTTGAGATGCGAGAAAAGAGGGCAGATTTTCCTAAGCGTCAACTTTTCCATAGCTTTCAGATGCAAGGAATACAGGTTCTCATACACACATTTTTTCCCCCAGTATGAACTGTGTATTTGGGCAAATTAGGGGAAAATAGAAGGAGAAACATGACACGGACATGTTAAGATGACCTGGAATTATTCAACGGTGAGTGAAAGGCACTCTGCACATGCTCTGCACAAGTAATTTTTATTTGTAACATCACATGTTCTATTGTTAAGGGTTGGGACTGAAAATGGATGTCAGAACTACATCTTCAGGCAAAATATAATCCCGAGATGTAATCCTTCCCACCCCATTGCTCAGTGCATCACAAGTCACAATGCAACAGGGCCAGCAAAACGGAGGGAACATTACATCTCTCAGTACCACCTTGTTAATGGACCACTGCACAGTCAAAGATGCGCTACTTTAGTGGTTCCCAAGCTCTTCCAAGGGAGTTGGGAGCCACGTTAAGTGGCTGCGGAGATGGGGAAAAGGCATCAGCGTGATCCCCAGGATTGTGCTGCTGTCTTGGCCAGAGGGGCTCAATTTTTACCTACACCTAGCAGCAGGGGCATCCAGGGAGGGTGGGGAGCCCTGGGGACACCCTGCAGGGCTCCCAAAGCTGTGGAACACATTCACAACACAATCGTGACCCACTTCCAGTTTCGCGATCACAAACCTGGGGCCATTGCTGCCTTTTCCCTCTCCCTGCCCCTTAAAGGGACATAGCCCAGAGTGGTGGGTCATGACCCACCACTTCGGAAACCACTGCCCTACTTAATTATTTATGAAACAAAAGCATGGAGTTCTCCCAACACACACACACACACACACACACACACACACACACACACACACACA